>JAVCKT010037070.1:0-12361 GCA_032273925.1 Rhynchotus rufescens | reverse complement strand
TAAGAGTGTTTCCTGCCGTTCTCAGTCTGCTTGCCCAAACTTGCAAGCTAATCTTAATGTGGTGTAGTCTATGGAGACAAGGCCTTCCCAAAGACCACATGGAGCAGAACCTATATGATGAACTTCAGGTCTCAAAACTATTTGAGAAACTGGTCTGTCTTCATCATGCTTGCAGGCAGACTAGCTTCTTAACCAACCTGACCACAGCTAAGTGTCCTTCCTTAAGTCCCTTGCTCAAGGTGATGCAATGTTATGAAATAAGGAGCTAAACTCAGAGTTCTTGAATTTCCACTCTGTCCTTTGTCCACCTTTTCTCTGATTCAGCTGAAATGCACAGACCTGATGTCACTCTATTTCTTCTTTCAAGTTTCATAAATATAGCTAGAGGTGCCCTTTTCCTCTGAGGATGCCTGTCCTATGAATTTAAATAGAAAACACTACAGACACATTGTCCAAAAACACATTCACCTTGGACCACTCCCATCCCACAGAGGATCAGGCATCTGTTGTGCCTGAAATTGGATGGAAGTGATCCAGGACTTTGGGTTACCCAAGAAAGAATCAAAAAGGTCAGCAATTGTGATCTGACTACTTTTGTTGCATCAGTGTGTATTGAGTCAGTTTCACCTGAGGAAGATCATGTGCGGACCTCTCTGGCTTTGCTGTTCTCTGAAGTTATATTCAATGATGTGGTGGCTAACCAAGTTCTCAAGGTTTAAAGTAATCTATTCCATATTTAACAAGGCAGCCATTGCATGCTTTCAGATCAAGACAAGGCTCATTTTATTTATAGCAGCAGTCAAGCTGTCCAGAGTCAATGATATTTATTCTTATCTTCCTATGCAAAACTGTGAGGGTCACAGATTTCACCATATTAATGAAGATATCAACTATTTGTATTACTGAGTGGTAGAAGCCTTGGTGTGATCAGAGTCCCTTTGTACAAGGCGTTAAAAGGACATATGAGGAGATACAGTCTGTTGTTCTAGGAACTTGGAGGACATAAAAGGCACATGAACGCCTTTGCAAGCAGGAGAGGTGGAAGAAAAACAGAGTAACTGTAAAAACGCAGTCATGGAGATGATGAGCGCACGACACTTACCCCTCACTTGCATTTTAAGTATAATAACTTTGAGAAAGGCATACAGCTGAGAGGGAATACTAAGGCAAAGGAGAGAACCAGTGAAAAGAAAAGTAAATGAAATTTCAGCAACAGTTGCAACAATTCTCAGTATAGTAGCAATTGAGGAGCAAGATGAGGACTCACCATATATATACTTTAGAGAAGTTTGCGCACTGAAGCCATTTGTGAAGAGACAGTAGAATCTAATTTGTCTGAACTCTACCATCTGTGGTGTAATTGCCTTACTGCCAGTGGGATTTATATAAGTAAGTGAACACTATGAAGAGGAAGAATACTAATAGTAGAGTTTTACTTTTTATAAGACTATCTCTGTTCATCTGTGTAAATTATATATAAAAATAGGTCAATTAAAACTTCTGCTCAGAAGGAAAAAAAACATAATATCATAAAAGGAATCTGATTGCTCTCTAATTACAAAGGAAAAAAACACTGATGTCAGTTCTGTAATACATCTTTAACAGAAGAACCAAAATAAAATTGGAAGCTGACATCTTTCTTTTACAAATAGTTTTTCTAAAAGATGCTGGTTTGACAAGCTTCCAGACTGACATCTTCTATTTATACATAAAGGCATTGAGTTTTTTCTTTCCCAGCTGATATTTGGTAACAAGGCACTTCACAGATGGTATGCCAAGCTGGATAATTTCTTTCATGATACTGAAGCATATTTTTAAACCCCTCTCCTATTAAAAAATATGGGTCTCACTCTATAGGAATTAGCGCTGTGGTTGCAGAGACATTCCTTCACCTTCATGGACCATATACCTAATAAATCAGGCAGCTGTTGCCAAAGTAAATTCCATGTCATGGACTATATTTGTTCATTTTGGCATAGACTTAGACCATCACAAAATGCAAATATATAGCCCTCTTAAAATCCATTTCGAGGACACAGTAGTATCTTTATATCCCTGACCCACACATATTGACTAATAAGTGTTGTCTGAAACCTGACTTTCAGTAGTCAGTGGACAGTGATGCAGGTCCCCTTTATATAATGCTTGTGCTGCTGTGATTAGAGCTGATAAAAGTAGACCGAGGAATTGCAATAGAAACAAGTTCTGAAGTTCAGCTGTGTATTAGCCAAATGTCCTGCTTTATTTCTTCAACTTCATTCAGCTTTCTGCATTTGACCTTTTCAATGGAACAGGGGCCAAGTCTGCACACTGCGGTCATGGGGCACATTGTGTTATTTTGAAGTAATTTTGGAGCTGGGTAAGGCTACACAAAATCTTGATGTTTTAAAGCAGTGGAAAATAAGGGTTGGCGGAGTGTTGTATGATCAGACCATGTAGGGATAGACTGAGCTTTTTCTAGCAGTACTTCCTAGGAAAGCTTACATATTACCTAAATTATTAGAATTACCTTTAGAATTTGATCATTATCGTTATTGTTCACTTGAGTGATTGATTCTGATAGAGAATGTCACACATATGGGTAATTTTTGTATCAGAGTTAAAATGAGATATGAAGTATTAAAAATCTACAGATGACAGCCTAAAATGAAAAGCAGAAAGACTGAGACAAACACACGGGGCTTGTGGGGACCAGCAACTCCCAGTTCCACTACTTCAATTCACTTCTGTCCAGTTAATGTTTACTCCCAAAGCATAAAAGAAATGCTGATACACTTCCAGGTAACTAGCTAACAGACAGGGCTTGATCCATATCTCTGAGGCTTTAGCTGTGCATGCAGGGTCTATGGGAGATACATACTCTTCTTGACCAGTTGTGACAGACCAGGAGGAACATCCCAGGTGAGCTCAAATGGTTTTTACAAACTATATTTGAACAACTGAACTGAGACCATGGATGTAGGAATGATTTTAAAGTACTAATGTTACTGAGTTTGACCCATTTATTGTAGAGAGCTCTGCTCCTGCCATATCTAAGCAGCAGCATATTAGCTGAGGAGGATCTTAAAACCAAGTCGTCTTCCATCAAATTTTAGCATAAATTCACCTCCTAGCTTGTGTCCGTCCAAGACGAATTAATTCAAGCTGACTGGTAGTCATTAACATTCAGCCCCTACTGATGCAGGCCTTATCATTATCTAGCAATAGATCTGTCTTAATGAAAGTCTTCCTTGGAAATGGACAATACTTTGATGAGTAATATCCTGTCTGCAAACAATTCCATAGGAGAATTTTTAAAATATTGTTGTCTAAGTGAAGTTTTTTTCATAATCCTGCACTGGATGCACATCCCTGGAGACTGCCTTTGAAAAATATATTCTAATGAAACAACAGCCTCATTACCTCTTGCTTGGAGCAGAACTGAATACAAACCCTGGGACAATATTTCTCTGATTATTTTTATGAAGATGCAAGTTGTATAATGAAGATTTGTGCAGGAAGTTGACTGTGCTGCATACAAATTTATAATAAAGGTGCAAAAAGACATATTAAACCCACTAAAATCCCAGACCTCACTGAATCTTGTCATGTATGTTCCAGCAGCTAATAAAATGCTGGTACAGAAATAGCAAGGTATATTGTTCAGATCATATGATCAAATATATTGAAATTGTGCCATAATAACTTAGTTTTCCAGCTTACTGGTTTCAGCTAAATCCTGATTTTGGAAGGAAATAAAAAATAATGTGCGTCTATGGTCTTGATTCTGGTGCACAGGCCTGATGCAAACCTTTTCAGAGAGTGCAATGGGAAGGCTTTTGTAATCATGAGTGTTTGATGTTGGCTCAGCTGAATAAAAAAAAATGCTTGCCAGAGCCAAGATAACTGTTCTCATCCTGAGTGAGTTTTGAATGGGTTCAGAAGTTGTCCTGCTGTGGCATTCAACAGCCTGGTTCTGCCCGGACATATTATGCATCAGGACTGCTCCCATTTGTGCCTTCTGATATGTGAGATCAATGATCAAGAGCTATAGATCATCCTAATCCAGAAGTTCTTTCACATTTTAGTACTGTGCATCTTCAGTAATGCTGCTCCTGTTTTCCTCTCCATCTGCTTGGTGCACAGTCCTGACGTAGTGTCCTGATCCATGAAGGCATGGCAATATGCTTTCCTTCCCAGTAGTCCAGTTGTCTTGGGGAATTTATTAAGACAATTTGGGCACTTACTACAATGAACGACCCAGTGTCCTGACCAAATCCTCTTGTTGTCGTTCCCCTGATTTCCCCTGCATTCCTGATGCATGCTCAGTTTTGTGAATTATCTCTGTGCTTCAGTCACCTTAAGCGGTGACTTCCTGTTCAGCAGTAGATGAAACTGAGCCAGTGATTAGCTAAAGCTTTTAGAATTGCTTTTTGGATTGCATTTAGAATTGAAAGTTCAAAGTATGCACACTACAGATGAATGTCTTTCATTTCTATAACCCTAAATATAAGTAAACATATACAACATGAGAATTTTCTAGCCAACATTGATATTAGAAATTACATATAATCTGAAATAAAAAATGTAGACATGTAGACATTATGCAGTTTTAGGAGACAAACCAGCACAAAACATATTTGAAAAGATAGGAGTTGTCCAATTATTAAGCATGTTTCCACTTAAACTCTTACATTGTGAAGCTGGTTGCAGTTTTTCAACTAATATATGCTACACATTTTCTAGTCAAGTTGCATCGTTTTTCATTAAATAACATTGAATATCAGCAGGTTGCAAAGTTCCTGTTTTGATGATATGCTATATAGTTGATTTCAGCAGAAGAATGCCTATGTCTTGGTGCTAGAGATTACTGCTCGTTATTCTGTTATAAATATAAGGGATAGATGAGGAATATGCCATCTTAGATGACTGACAGGCATGACAAATGTCTTTGTATACATTATAGAAAAATCTTTTATTTTCTGTAAGGTGAGGAATCCTCTTACCCTTGCTGTCCCAAGCAGCCACATTTTACAGCCCTTTTCATGTATATTCCAGCTGCCTTTTTTTAAAACCTGTTAGGATCTTTATACCTCATACTGTATGAAAGGGTGTATTAGAATCTCATTTCTTTGATCAATAAATACTTTCTCTCCCATTTCCAGCTTAATATCTCTCTCTCTCTCTCTCCTTTTTTTTTCTTTTTTTTTTTTTTTCCTTTGTGGAATTTATATTCATGGGCTCATCTTCCAGCATTTTCCTTCTACTTATATAGCTGTTCTTATTCCAAATATTTCCTTCCACAATGCATTTTGTATGTCGTATTCATATTTCCTCTAAACATCCATGTAAACTAATTAAGCAAGCCCAGAGTGTGGAGACTTCGCTTGCAAGATAATCTTTCCATTGTCAGGTCATTCAGTAGATTATCTCTGAATCTGCTCAGATTATCTGTGTAAAGAAAGGACAGAGGCTGCTCCAGTGCAGAAATCCATGGGCTCACTCCTGACAAGCCTTAAACCAGTCCCAGGCTAGCCAGGTCTAAATCTGAAACATGACTACATGCCCAGTTATTTCTTTCAACATTTTGAGAAGGAGGAGAACAAATGTGCTGATTAATATTCAGCAGGACTTTTGTCATGTAGCCATACACCCACTCAGAACTCGACTGTATCCAGAAAATATATGTTCTATATTCCACCAGATTATAGGAATGAATCTGTTTAAAGATATTTAAGGATACAAATACTGCTTTCTTAAGTTATGTTGCTTTCTTAAGAAATTTTGAAGACAGTCAGTCTCGCTTTTTGTTATAGATGGACCCTCACTGCTTTTAAGTAGGACAAGGCCTTCATATTATGATTTTCCACTTGAAAGAGGAATATATTTTCCTTCTTACAAGGATTATTGAAGTATAGATTGTTCTCCCAGTTATATATGTTGATACTTCTGTCTTTGACCTTAGGCAGAAACTGGCACTGTCAAAATATTTGAAGACAGGAATAAGGACATGTATGGATCTAGCATTAACCTTTAAGAAGTGCTAACAGAATTTTTAGGTGAAATCTCAAAAATATTTAATTGGAATCACTTTTTTCTTTTTCTGGTTTCCCCTTGCTGCCTTAGGCAAAGCAAACATTCTTGGTGCAATGCAACTGTCTAAAAAGCTCATTCACAGCTGTTATTTATAAGTCTATGTTAAACTGATTGCCCTTCTTTTGTGTGGCTCAGGAATTACACACCCCATCCGAATCTGATGGTAGATCGGTGCATTGCCAGCAATGACATCGTTTACTTCAATGCTTCTATTAATGATAAATTTAGTCAGCTAAAAGGATGAGGCATGTGCCCTCAGGTTGATGCTAAATTGAAATTACCACTTAGCCTGCAATGAATTGCCTATGTTTTGATTAATAGGCTAAATTCCAAAGCTGACCTTTTCAAAATTTCTGAACTACTAAATCCTGAGACAGACAACTGAGTTCCTCATACAAGGAGAAGTGTATTATGCAAACATGTAGGGTCACCTAGAGAAGAATCTGTCTTTTGATACCTTGTGACCCCTACACCAGGTGTTAGCCAAGATGCTGTGTCAATCCATAATGGTGGTTGGTGTCAATTCATAATGGTGGTTGATGACTTCAAGACAACAGTGCTTCACAGTTGCAGCACTTCTTCATGCTGCAGTCATATGGAAAGATGGTCTGGAGGTGGTGGCTAGTCTCAGAAAAGGACGTTAGTTTCCATTTCTAGAAAAGTCCACCCTGAGTTCTGCACTTCTATGCTTAGGATACAATGATATCCATGCTAGCCTAAGTATCTCCAAAAGATTTTGCGGGCAGTATATTCTCAGATTCTGGTGATCTCTGCCTGTTATTGACGTACAAGCAACCAGGAAGGAAGGAAAAGCACTTTTTGTGTTTCTACATCTGACTTTACATCTGATCTGATGTATGAGTACAAAAATTTAGATTGTTTTAGCATTTCCACATATGAAAACAATCTCTAAATACAACTTACTGTTTTGATCTTTCCTGCAGATAAACTACATTCACACCCTGTATATTCTCATTTAAGATGAATGAATGAGAGAGACAAAAGGAAGAAGAAATGGTCAATGAATTAATATATAATAAGCTCCACTGGCATTAACAGTGAGGCTAATTTATGTTATAGAGATGGCATATGCATTTTAAAAGGTTAGCTTCTCTGACCCTAGTAAACTCTAGGATCATGGAGTTATAAATGACAGAACAACACAACATGGCAGAATATTTGCTAAAATAGATATGTCTACTTTTTTTTTTTTCTGTCCTTCATGACACTGGTTCACAGAATCACACAGAATCATATAGAATCACAGAATGGTTGAAGCTGGAATAGTCCCCTAAAGATCATCTAGTTCACCCTGCATAAGCAGGGACAACTAGAACAGGTGGCACAGGGCGGCATCCTGGCAAATTTTGAAGACCTCCAGAGAGGGAGACTCCACAACCTCCCTGGGCAGCCTGTTCCAGGGCTCTGTCACCCTCACAGGCACCCTCACAAGAAAGAAGTTCTTCCTCACATGGAGATAGAACTTCCTGTGTTTCAATTTGTACCCACTGCCGCTTGTCCTATCACTGGCCACCACCAAGAAGACTTTGACCGCTTCCTCCCTACATTTTCCCCTCAGGTATTTGCACATGTTGATCAGATCTCCTTTCAGTCTTCTCTTCTCCAGGCTAAACAGGCTCAATTTGCTGAGTCTTTCTTCATGCAACAGATGCTCCAGTCCCTTAATTATTTTCGTTGACCTCCGCTGGACCCTCTCGAGAAGCTCCACATGCCTCTTACACTGGGGAGCCCAGAATTGCACCCAATATTCCAGGTGCAGCCTCATCAGAGCTGAGTAGAGGGGCAGGATCCCCTCCCTTGATCTGCTGGCAACATTCTCCTGATGTAGCCAGGATCCCATTGGCCTTTTTGGACACGAGGGCACTGCTGACTCACTCATGGTTAACTTGGTGTCAATCAGGACTCTCAAATCTCTCTCCATGGAGCTGCTTTCTGGTAGGTCAAATTCTGTTCTGTACTGGAAGGTCCTAATCTGTCCTGTTCTCTTAAGTCATCAAGTATCTGGAAGAAGGGAATATATTTCAGTGAATGTGCAGAGACTTGAATTTTTCCAGGTTTCAAAATGAAGTTTCAGACTGGTATACGCTAGGAGCCCTTAAAACTGAACTCAGCTCTGATGGCTGCTGTCAGTTCCTACCAGAATGGCTTCACTCTACTAAACAGGTTATTTCTTGTGAATCTTTCTTGCAGATTTACATGTCACTCAGAGCTAAGCTGACCATATTTTCACTAAAAGCTTTATTTTTTCCTTATGGACAATACACATGAAGTGAGACTAACCAAAACAGCTTGTGAAATTATGTTTAATTCAGCCCAAAGTTGCTGCCAATAATTCTTTTTAACCTAATTTACATTTGAGAAGGAAGATATTACAAAAATTACAATATGTCATTTCAACATTTACAGAATTAACGCTAAAACTTTTTAAAACAGCAAAAAACTCCTGCTTCATAAAATAAACCAAATCAGAAAGCAAAAATTCTTTTCATACAGGTTTCTTCCAAGCTTCCATTTCAGCAAGTGAAGGAGGATAAGGTCAATCATTTCCATTAAGCCGAATATGGCTGACATCATTGGATACATCCATGCCAAATACCAAGTTGCATTTTCATCCATAATTCACTGTGATTCACCAGTCTCTGCTTTTAGACACTGTCTATTGTTACTCAGATTTCTTTTAGAGAAGTGATTTCCACTTTACAAAAGGTGATTTTCATTCTGCCTGAATAAGGACTTACCAGAAGAACTTTGGTACAGCTGAGACTGTAATGGTGCTCCCACTGTATGTAGAGCTCATCAAAAGAGTCTAGGAAAATGCTTTTGTATTTAGTCCTTAGTCAGGATGGAAACAGATCTAGAGAACATATCACTATTTAGATTTTCAAAGACTCATTTGTCTTGATTTTGATTTTCAAAAGCTAAACTAGATCAAGAATTCAAATGATTTCTATCATTTGAATAGATTAATTTGATAGATGAATCATCTATCAGGTGTCCAAAGTGCTCTCTCTGAAAGTCCAATGTGCTGCAGCCCCAGCTCTGGAAGCAGCCACTTCCCATAAGCAGCTTTGCCCATCCCATTTCAGTATTTTTTTTTTACACCCACACCTCCTACATTCCCTTCAGTTCCTGGCATGCCCATTGCTTTTATATGGAGCTAGGTTGTATCTGCATTTACAAGCAGTGATAGAAGCAGATCTGCAGAGTGAAATGGTTGGTGTTGAGGCTGCAATGGCCATGCATTTGCACTTCAGAGGGCTTTACTTCAGTCTAGTCCTGGTCTGGTCCTAGGAAGTACAGATTGAAGCATGAAGTTGAAGCATGTTATCTGCATTTCTGAGTATATTTTTCTGGTTCAGCTTCATCCTGAAAAAATATATATATATATATATATAGAGAGAGAGTGCTTTCACAGTCCTTTGCAGTTACATGACTGAAAAAAAACCAAATGATACTTCCCAGAAGCCTACATAGCATCCTTCTTCATGGAGAAAGAATGAATGAAACCAAGCCTTGCTTTTCTACATCAAAGCACTTCAGTATTGGGACTAGCTTTTAGCTAGCAGAAAGGCGGATTTGATGGTTTATTCTGAGCACAGGGAAGCCTGAGTATGCAGTGCTGAAGGTGTATTTGCTGTGAAAAGCCCTATTGTCATCACAAGACTCTGATGAAGCTAAGAGCTGCAACTTGTTGGTGAAAGATCTTGATACATGCACTTTAGACAGTGGCGCTGTGTTCAT
Source organism: Rhynchotus rufescens (assembly GCA_032273925.1). Classification (NCBI taxonomy): domain Eukaryota; kingdom Metazoa; phylum Chordata; class Aves; order Tinamiformes; family Tinamidae; genus Rhynchotus; species Rhynchotus rufescens. The sequence continues at coordinate 2,524 of JAVCKT010037070.1, read as the reverse complement.
CAGAAAATACTCCCCAAGCCTGTCATTATGTGGCAATAAAATACTTTGTTCTGAGGTCAGATGTTGTGCTTAGAGATGGAGAGAAGTCAAACACCTTATACAGTTATGCAAAGTAACACTACTCATCAGTTAGGTCAATAAAAGACACATGGAAGTGTGTCCATGCACCATATCTGGGCTGGCTTTGTTTTGGGGTAAACTGCACTCAGTCTGGGGGGGCACCTTGTCCTTGTGACAGCCCTGGTAACCAACTGGCAGTCTGCTCATAACCCATCAGGCAAAGGCAATAATCCCCACTGTAATTACTTAGACTTTCCAATTCCTTTGGCATGACAGGTCTTTAGTATCAGTAGTGGGGAGCACTTCATGGATGCCATTTATCTCATTCAAGTAGTCTTAAAAAAGATGAGATTCTCCCCTGGGAGCATCTATTTCTCACTAATGAATGCGGAGGAAGGCCAGTGTTTTATTTATCCTAGGGGATCCACATTTTTGAGGGGTGATGCTAGGACTGATCCTCTTCCACCCCTAGTCCCCCAGTGGAAACGGGTGTATTTCATCAAACCACAAGGATCCTCTAATACTTGTCTTGGGGTGCTAATTTGTGAAGTCTTTTCTTTCTTTGTTTATCTGTTTGATGAGGCTTGTTAGAGGCCAGTTTGAGGCTGCCAGCTCCTTCCTCACAGACTGCTGATCAGGCTTCAGCTGTGCTGGCAAGGCAAGATCTCAATCAGCACGTCATGCAGAAAGGGAAACTGGATGTTTACTTCCTTTCCTGATGCCTTTGCTTTGTCTACTTGATTGTGGACTTGATTTTTACAAGTGCTGGAAAAAAAAAAAATCATTCTTGATCTCAGCTGGATTCTTTCAGCTGTAGGGAGGGGAAGAGGCAGTGAAGCAAAGACTCCATGTTTTCAAGAGCAAAGAAGCTCCTACTCTGTAATTTGTGCTGATTGCTGTCTGATACTTAAAGAAGGAGTTAATTAAGGCTCAAACTCCATTTATTTCCTTTCACACTACAGCACAGCTATTTTTATTTTGTTGACAACCTATTTAGTGTCCCATATGCACTTGCATTAAAGGTACACTTCATTGAGCTTCCCAGGATGAGGCCAAGGCTTCTGTCTTTTATACTGAGAAGTGTGTCTTAAGGTAAAAATTGCTTGATTTTAAAGTTATTATATTAAGCACTCAAAGAGTAAGAAATTAGATTCCCTGTCACCCCATCTTATTTCTAGGGGAAATAGGTGCATGCACAAACATGCAGCACGCAACTCTTCCACTGGGCAGCATGGAAAGCTGCAAGAATCCTGCAAGAATTCTTAGTGCAAGTGTTGCAACATTTGGTTCAGTTTCTTTTTCAGATAGGCAAAATCATTCTCTCTTTCCCCTGCAGCCAGTTGAAATGTTTTAACTTTAATTCATTAAGAAAATCAACTTGAGAAAGAGGCTTCTGCAGGCTCACAGAAACATTAGCAGAAAACTACTAATGTCTGGCAGTCTTTGTGAGCACTGGAAAACAGGCTCCTTCTCTTAGCAGCCATAGCAGTGGTCATGGTTCTTAGCATGCACTACCACAAGGTGCAGTTAAACCCTAATCTACATGAAACCTTTATAAATATATCCTTTTTTTCCCCTCTAAAATAAATTAATCTCTCTTTCTTGTTTATATAATGAAAGAAAAAAAAAAAAGATACCTAGGTTGAATAAGATGATAGCGTAACATCTTCTGACTCTTTTTTTTTGGAAAAAGAGATATAGATTATATCACAGTCCTACCTGATTTAGAGGAGCAAAGAAACTGCTGATTATCAAAAATTTGGATTTCTTGTATGGCAGCTGGTACTGTCTTCTGATAAAGGAAATGTCTTGGAAAAGTAAAACTACAGCATAAATAGAAATCATGAAAAAGATAAATCTTAAGGCATTTAAAACGCCAATACATTAAATTTTCAATTTAATCAAACTCATGGGTCATTTAACTCAATTCTAAGAAAAAAATACTGGGAAATGAAATCACAGCAGCTTCTTCTGCTACACTTTGTCTAAAGGAATTGAATAATATTCACTTTTTCTAGACATCCACCTCTTTTAAACAAGGCAACTTGGCCATCAGAATTGTGGCATTTGAGACTAAACAATGACATGGAATTACTTTGTCACAAATAAAAATCCAATGTGTGGAGATACAAGGAAGTGCTTACAATAGCGTTCGAAGGCTAAAAAGTGTATGGTTCTGAGACTACAACTTCCTTTGGCATGGCAATAATCCAACACCTTATTAGACTCAATGTATATCTGTTGATTTCAATAGCTACAGTACTGGCAATAAATGGACTAACCTTAGAGCACAAGATTATTGTGATTAGAGGTTCATGTTTGCTGCTCTTTCAGTTCCACCTCCTTCCTACCTTGTTGCCAGGTCTTGTAAGCAAAGCTGCTCGGGAATTTTGAATGATATTTTGATTCTTTGGTAGGAATAAATAAATAAATAAATAAATAAATAAGAAAATTTTCCACTGGA
>JAVCKT010037069.1:0-11140 GCA_032273925.1 Rhynchotus rufescens | reverse complement strand
TTTTTAATATAAAAATTTTAATTGGTGGAAAAACATAAAAAAAAAAAAAAAAAAAAAAAAAAAAAAAAGGTTAGTACTCCTCTTAGAATTTCCATTGAATAATAGCATTACTTAGCCAGATCTGATTCTCTCGCTCTTCTCAGCCTCCATAGTTGTTTCTTGGAGGGAAGATGAAAAATGAGATGTTCCTTTCGCTCATAGTCTCACTGAAGCAGTCAGCAGTCCAAGCTGTCTTCTGCAATCCAGTTACAAGTTTATCTCAGAAAACAAAGGAAAGCACAACACGTCACCAGCACACACACAAAAACAAAACCACAATCAATCATGCTGAAGGCTCAGGGTACATAGTTACCTTGTTATAAAAGACTTAGCACCTTGCATTTCAACAGCTCCTTCACGGTGACTCCCCTGTGTGCAACTTGTTTCTTGAAAGCTCAGCAGCATTTTTTTAACATTCCTTTAGACTAGGGCTCCCTGTGCGAGTGAAAGAGCTCCTTTACACTTCCTCTTACAGGTCAGAAGCAATAGACTTGGAAAAATTATGCATCTTAGGTCACCTAAAGAATTATGCATCTTAGGTCACCTGCAAACCTATGTAAAAATGTCATGGCGTGCAGCACAGTAACATTGTTTAATGTTACTCCCTTCACAGAAGGTTTGACAAATTTGTTTAGAAATTAATTCATAAATATAACATATACTTTGTACATAAAGAAATTAAAATCATTCCATACATACATGAAGAAAAGGACTTGTGGTTTATCTATGAGAAAACGATTTTTAGAAATGTATAAATATATCACATTTTTACTGGCTCCTGAGTATTTCAGTTATTTCAAGATTTAATTATTTTATCTCTTTGTTCATGGATTGCTCAAAATACAGTCTCAGTTTGTGTGTTGTGTTAGTTGCATCAAAATTCTTGCTGTGTGACTTTGGGAAAATCATCCTGATTAGTAACAGATGATTAACAGTTAACCAACAGTTAACAAGGATCCTTCACTGACAATGTCCAAAATCCTGCTCAAATATGTAGCAACTTTATGTTTACTCTATCTCTCTTGGTAAAGCTATTTTTCCCTTTACAGAGAGAGAATATATTGATTTCAGAGGTTAGATAGTCTATACAGGAACCTGTTGAAAGATAGATTAAAAAAAATCAAATTGTAGTCTAAGTACAGCTATTATTGATTCATCAACAAAAAATTATATTTAAGCAAAAAAGAAAAAAAGAATTAGGAGATGAAAACCACAAGATTATATAGCAATTAAAAAAAAAAAAAATCCCACTATTATCTCACAGCAAAGTACAAGCTGAAAATGACAAGACAATATCATGTTTCTCCTTCCAGAAAGATGTAGAACAGCTGGAGAGACTCCAGAGGAGAGGGACAAAGGAATCTTGAAAGATTCTTCAGCAAGGATGGATTTAAAGAAATAGAATTACTTAGCCTAAGACAAAGACGACTGCAGGAAAGAATGGATCATACCAGTCTTCCAGTAGGTAGATAAGAAAAACAATTATTTCACTGAAGGCTCTGCCATGTCCTTTCTAATGTTAAGCATAATGAAATACCAGAGTAGCTTGCCTGGAGAGGCTGGGATGTTGGCATTGCTGGAGTCTTTAAGGATAAGTCAACAAGGGTCAGGAGTGATTCAGGTAGAGCTGAGCTGGGAGAGGAGCATTTGTCAGATGTAAAGTTCTGTGATTGCATATTCCTCACCTGTAAAATGAATGATGCTGACCACTCCATTCACTGCTTTGTGATTTATGATCAAAAAGCAGTAGGATATTTACTCTGAAATATTAAATAGCATTTCAATTAGAAATTTCCATCTAGAGGTTGTTCAATACTGCTCTCTTTGACTGTGCTGAGGGAATAGTTACTCTGTATTGTTTCAGTTCCTCAATAGACAGTTCTGAAAGCAGATTAATAATGATGAAAATGACAAATAATAGAACAAAATAAGCTGTGACTGCTGAATACTCTTTCTCCTTGACAAATGACCCTGTTTGCATGTGAATATGAGTACTGGTACAAATAGAAACCATTTATCATATTCTTGTGTGAAAAGAAAGCAGTGGGGTTTTTTTTTGGAAGAGCACAGGTTACAAAATGGGTGAAGCAGACCACTACTTCAGATTCCACCCATGCTTATGAATTGCCTGAAGGGTTCAGCTATCTCTACCATATGATATGCAGGCAGGACCAAGTTCACCACTGATGCAGACACCATTCAACACTCAGTTATATTAACTAAACACAGGTAGAGGTCACCAAAAATGATCAATTCATTAGGATGAAAAATGACTGAGCTAAATTTTCCCCCACTAACATGCCGGTTTTATTGAAGAAGTTATGTATTCATAAACCTGTCACTTTATAAAAGTGCAGCATTCTTTTCGTCTTATATTACAGTGCTAAGGTCAGTTCTGGTTCAGTAATCTAAAAGAAAATCTATCATTATGTATCTAAGAGTCACAGTGAAAAGTGTCATTTTGGCTTCCTTTTTTGATGTCTTCAACCTTCTGTAAGACTCATTCCTATTTCTCTTATCAGCTCTTATTTTTCTTGAGTTTCTCTTGGGCTGAGATGCTCTTCATTCTGTCATTACCTCTACTATACTCCCACAGAATAGCCATTCCTGGGCAGCTTTTCATTTCTCTTTAACTTCAGCTGTTGGTAATTTATAAATGTGATAGCTGCTTTCAACAGAACTGAACTACTGAGCATAGCACAACATGTGTCGGGGGACATCTACAGGCTGATTCTTGCCATAGAGGATTAATGAAGATGAACTGCTAAGCAAGTCAAGGACATCTTCATTACACCCACCTAGGATATCTTCCTTTTTTCCTTTCAGTCGATTAATCTTGAAAAACCATGTACACACTCCAAAAATAAAAACAATAATTCCTCTATTCCGCATAGTATACACCCTATTTTTAGTAACTCATTCCACTAAAATAAGGACAATTATCTGATCTGGAATTACTATATATTTTTCAAATAACAATATGATGTAATGTTACAGCTCTTATGTCTGAAGGATTTTGATCACTTGGATATTGTTTTGCAAAACAAGAGAAATTCTTGAAATATCTGAAATGCTCTCCCCTCCAAATCAACAATTTGCGTATACAATGCTCTAAACATCATAGCTGAGATGTAAGCAGTACCTAAGTTTTACAATAGAGGTAGTTAAAAATACTTATGACTGCTGTTACAACTTTTTCTTTCTTTTTTTATCTTCAAAAAGTTGAACAAATTAATGACAGAAAGGTAGGTCTGCTTAAGAGGGCAGGAATATAGCACACAGGAGGATAAGATTCAGTTCCCTAATCAAAAAGAGATATTTTGTCTGACATTTTCCCCTATGCAAGTCACTTAAATCTATCTGGAATTCAATTTTATCTTGTGTAAAATGGATATACCTCTTCCCACCCTATAAGGATGTTCTTAAGAGCAGTGAGACACTGAGAATTAGATTTTCAATTCAGCTTATAAGCTCCTATGAATCCAAATATCTAATGAAAAACAGATATAAATAGTCTATAAGAAAATGCATTTTTAATTGTGTATATTGTTTATACAGTGTATCATATTTATTTTTTGTGCAAAAGATTTCATAGACGCACATTTACAGACTACTTTGTAAGTCTTTCACCTAGAAAAACCCTGTGGCACCCATATTTCCTCAAAGTCCAGCCTAGCCTGCCTCATTTATAGCATAACTTTACTGCAAGGAACATTCAGCTGCCGTAATTAGACATTTGGCTTACCTGCTTTCCAGTTTCCAAACTGTTTGGTCATATACCACTTCATTCAAGTCCTCCTTCATCCATAACTGCAAAGAGCTCCCCCAACTGGGAGAGTGGACAAGGCAATTTCCCAGTTCAGTATCTTCAAGTACTTGCTATTGTCAGTATGTTGTCTGCCATTACTTTCCTGGTACCTGAAGACTTAATGAGTTTAATTCCTAAATAAAGCAGATGCAAAAGAGCCAACACCCAGTGCCACAAAAACTGTACTTTATTTGTGGTCCCTGGTTTTGCCTGCTTAGCCTCTAGCTTGCACTTAACAGCCAAGAACATAGTCAGAGAGATAAACTTTGCCACCTAATAAAATTTTCACTAACAAAGCTGAGCATTTTTTTTTCTTTTCCTAAGACAGAAGGCATCCAACCTTGATATTATCCTGCATACTTGTAACCATGACAAAGGATAAAACTGCATTTATAGCAGCGAATAGATCAGGGCTAATCTCTGCTCTGACAGCTTGTACCCAGATTTCAGCGGCAGCTCTGCGGCAAGAGTGCCAAGCAGCTAGTGCAGATGAGGTCCGTGCGCTTTCAACAGATGTTCACGACACAGAGCTTCAAGCGCTTATGCAGCACAGCTCTTGCCAGCATTTCTCTTCACATTTTCCAGCTTTGATAATATTTTCCAGACCCTTGATTTCTGTTCCTTCAAGTGTCTCATGTATCCAAGTGGATCCACGCAGGTGAAGCAGTTTTCCTATATGAGGTTGAAGGATGGGGGTTTAGACTGGATGCTCTTTGTGGGTGAGAGACATCTCCTTCCTGTGACTGTGCAGTGCCAAGGTCATTTACTTGTACCCCATCTTTACAAAGACTGAATTCATGAGCTAAAATACGATCAGAGGGACTCAGGGATGATAACCAGGAGAGGAAGGAGGAAAGAGATTTTGGGGAGAAGCCCTTAGTATATTCAGGGAAACTCAGTTCAGGTTTGTAAAACACACCATTTTGGGGGGAGCTCTGTTAAATACCTTATTCCTATCTGAATCTCTCCTAGTCTGGAAGAAAAATATAAAGAAGCACAAATTAATTTTCAATTTGTAGTGAAAGACGTTAGTCAATTAGGAGAAGGTATTATATTTTGCAGTTTTCGCAGAAAAAAATGCAGAATAGTTTTTAAAAGCCAAAGTGGTACTATTATTTTATGCTATGCTCATCAAAGAGTTATCCAACCATAACTTAGTTTTTGTTGACCTTCTCATGATTATTCACTTCCCCCTCAGAAATATTTCATTTTTGTGTGGTTTCAACTTATTTTCCTTACTGTTCTTGTTGAAATACAGAAAATGTGTGTGGAAGAAGAGAATAATAAAATCCTCCTGAATGAAAGTTGAATTAAGTGGTGAGTTTGTGATGTTTCTTAGTTCCTCCAAAAATATACTTCACAACCTTAGACCAACCTTCAGAAAGTTGTTTTAGGAATGAGCTTTAACTCACATATCTAAATGCATATCTCCTAATAGCAATCCATGCTAGACAGATTAAATCCCATCATTAAAATCTGGGTCAAATTTTTAAAATAACAATAACTTCTGTATTAAAAATATTTAACTGTGACATGCAACCACATATATAATGAGGCATTCCCATCTCAAAGTTTTCATTTGTCAGACAAATTCTTCTGAAAAATAGCAAACTTTCAGATGCAAAGATCTCTGCTGCTAAATGAAGCCATATTCATTATTTATTTGGCTGGGAATTTAGAAAGTGACAGCCTGTACTAGTCATACAGCAGTATAAGAGGAACATAGCAGGAAGAGTGCCAATATGAGAACACAATGCAGTTTCTAAGCAGCTGGATTCCCTGTCAAGCTGTGATAGTGTCAGAGGGACCTTTCACAAGCTGGGACATGTTCTACATTTAAATTTTATAATCAAATTAATTTTAAAGGTAGTTGTATTTCCTCCCCCACTCCCAGATCTTCCAATATGACATTCAGGAAATAATTTCTATTTTATATGGCTGTAAATATTCTAGTACCTTGAGACATCACAAAACATGATGTAATCTGCAGGGTTCAGAGATTCAGAACAGGGAATTACTGTGTATCGAATTTCACTGCTAAGATTTCAGCAGCTATGAATTCCAGTGTTTCCTAACAGCATGCACACTGCTGCTCTCAGAGGAACACTTGTCTTCTGAACACTGCAGTGTTAAGCTAGACATGAGAGCAGGTTGTCAAAATGCTCTGTCATTTCACAAAATGCAATTATGGAAAAGACAAATGAAAAGGAGTGTCTGTCAGGCTATAAAGACAGACAGATATCCTTGCAGGGTCAGTCAAGCGCTAGCCAAAGTCAGCTCTGCTTCTGTTAGTTTTGTGCCTCATGAGAAAATCGTCAAAGATGCCTTTGGGTAACAACTTATCTGCGTTGCAGCTCTATCCTCTCCCACCAGAGAGACAGAAGTCCAGTACTGAATGTCAACCTATATGAGAGTCTGAATCCAAAAGGTCTTAGCCTTGAGTTTTATGACTGCTAGGGCATGGGTCAAGGTATGTAGTATCTCTTCATAAAATACTGCAAAAAGCCACTGTTGAAGACTAAGGTGATAATTCTGTATCTGATTTTAAAAGTCATACTAACGTGACAGAGCATTATGCCTTTCTAGGTTATCTCTGACAGAGGTCAAAGCCTTCAGCTCTTTTTTTCCATTTTTTCCCAAACAAAATATTTGCTTCTATCAGACCCAGTCCTCTTATAGAGATGGACTTTTGCCCCTCAGTATGGGTCCCTCAGCAGATACAGAGGCGACTGAAGTTCTGTCAGATACTTACCTTTTTGTTAATAGCCAGCTTGATAGGTTTCAAGGCACAGCAGACCTCCTTCTCCAAAGACATCAGCTGCTGTATATTAGTAGGGGATACCTGACACTATATCCCATGATCTATCATCTCTCTATATTACGGCCAGCCTTGTACAGACAGTTTTCTGTTCATCTGTCATGAATGTTATGAATGAGCACCCAGCCACTAGGATGGATGCTACAACCTTTCCTCTGACTGAAGCCGCTTTCCACAGACCCTCCACCAAATCTCTGTCTTCTTCAACCTCCCTCTTTGTCACCCTCACAGAATAGGGCCTCAGGCCCTTGATTGGTAAAGACAATTCCCATTTTCCAAAATACATTCTCTTTACCACATTTGAATTCCATTCCTGAAGGGAAGTGAAAATCACAGGCCTGGGTGGATTCCTGAAGTAAGCACCATGAATAGGCTAAGTTAAAGATTGCATCAGCTAGTTATCAATCATCAAGTTAGCAGTGTTCAGGAGCATCATCTGAACTGATTGCTCATCTGCATTACTTGATAGCTCAGGCCATCTGAGTTCTGATGTAAGATCCTGAATACAAGACATGGACACTGAGCTGAAAAAACCCAAGCAGATGGGGTTGTTTGCCAGTCTAACAAGACATAAGACAGTTTCATATGAAGATAAAGGAATGCTACAAGTAGGTGCAGGGGGAGACCATGTATACAGGAAGTTACATCTCCAGGAGTAAATTCGTTTGCAACAGGGACCATTGCAAGACATGGGGTCTTGGTACATATTCTGTTAAATTATTAGAATGTTTCCCTCTTTTTCACAGATGGCTTAGGAGCCAGTGGGCTTTGCATCATTCCAGATATGCAATTGTCCTGCAGGTGGCCACCCTTTCTGGGAGATGGGCAGAGTTTAATAAAATGAAAAAAGGTCGTTCCATACCAGCCAGAAAATGGACATGGACACATTTAATTTACTAGTATTGATGTAATGGGAGTGGTTCAGAAACCCATGGATTACAACTACAGCACAAGCTAAGAGCAACAAGGCAGGAAAGCTGCCAAGGGCAGGAAGCCTAGATGAACTACAGGAGACAGAGACACATCCTGCTGCATCCAGTACTCTCAACTGCACTCATTTTGCTCCACCTGAGCAGCCTCAGTCAATTACAGGCCTCCCTTCTTTTGCTGAAGGCATAAAAAGCTAAATTCAAATGATCTCCCCAAAATAGTATTTTCTGTACACAGGATTTGCCCCAAAATGCTGTTGCCCTGTGCATCTCTGCCACTTTTATTTTCAATTGGTTCATGCATAACCAGCATACCCAGCTTGGGAACTCTATTTCACATGTCATTAATCCTGCCCTGGGGTAGGAAAATGGACAGGATGACCTTTAGAGATCTTTTCTTGTCCTTTATTTTCTATCATAAATACCAATTTAGGATAAAAATATTTCAGTTTCCTTAAAAAAAAGAAAAAAAAGAAAATGCACCCACAATTTTCATACTTCACCAAAAAGAAACAAAACATTTAAAGAAATAATCCAAGCCATGGTGATCCAGTGCCTAAGAAAATATATGATCCTGCCAAGCTCAGTCAGACTCAGAGACTAATCATGGAAACCAATTTTATATTCTGTGGACCTCCCATGAGAATTCTCTGCTAATATTTATAACTCTGCTTTGATTTGGTTGATTGCCCAACCTCCTTAGCTGAACTCATCCACTAACCCAGTGTCAGAAGAAATTAAGTAGTTGCTTCTCCCTTGTGAAAGCTTCTCAGTAGGGTGCTTGGTTTACATCCAAGACTTAAGCAGTAGCCACCAAGATCTAGATTTGTATCATTTTGGGTCAGAGAAGCTTTGGATCCTGCTACACTGATGCTTACTAAGTGAGATTTGTAGTGGTATCCCAGGTAATATAATTTTTTTTCCTTAATTATGCTTTCTCATTCTCAGTCTAAGACATATTCACCTGGGTACTTTCCCTTGAGCATTAAGTGCACCTCACAGATGCACTTCCACAGACATGTGCGGATTGTTCATCATTATAGCATAGTTGCTTTTACTAATTCTTCTCCAGCTGTCCGGCTAAGCATTTGTATCACCAGTACATTCAAGACGAATCAGAACAGGAAGAAGATTCAGCTACTACAAGACATCTTTTCAGGGTCACTGTGAGGTTTCAGTCGTGGTTTATATGTCTATATTGCGCAGATATACTCTCGATAAGAACAGTTTACATACTCTTTTCAACTTGCAGACAAAATAATCAGAACTAAATTACTTACAGTTATCAGTGACATAAGAACTTATCACCATGGATTTTGTATATAAAGTCAAAACCAATGTCAGTGGTTTTTTTTAAGTCAGTGATCATTGAATGACTGCATGTTCACCACTGAACAACTCCAAATATTAGAAAGTCAACTATAATTATTTCGCATATATATTGATCAAAGCCAGTTCAAAGAAGAGAAGGAACATGTTCTTATTTTATGTTACATGTACTTATTTTAGAGTACAATTTTAGACCTTTAATATCTTTCTTCTCAAGAATTCCATTTTGAAAAGGTGAACTTGCTGAGTTTTGCTCTTGCTTAGCTTTCACTGCAAGAGTCTTGATTTTTCCCATTCCCTCAAATTTCCCAGGTAGGCTTATTTTCAACAAGCCATGTTGGTTAAAAAGTAAATGCTTCTTTTTAAGTCATAAGTAATAGTAACGCAAGTGGAAGAGAAGTCAAAGTTTAAACATGAAAAATGAAAGAACAGGCTTCTTAAACCTAAGGTCCTGCAGGTAAACGAAAGGAAGTCACTCTTTTTGGTTCACATACCACAAAACTAGAATTGCAGAAAAATGTTTTCCATGTCTTATCTACCAATTTTTCTTAACTTTTTACAACCTCAGAATGACCATAAAGTTTCTCTTTCTGAAATATTATCCAAATTTATGAGCAGCTTACATTCAAATTGACTAATGTATTTTTGCAAAATGAACACTACAATGTTAAACCACAACATGAATGAACCTAAAAATATTTATTATGAAAAAAGTCCAAATTTACTTTGGTATTCTAGTAAGAAAAATTGTTATTTCATACTTTTTAATAATGATTAGCTTTACATTCTTATTTTGTGGAAAAATCCACTCATTTCTAGTAATTTGTTCTTTTTTGACCACAGACCAGAGGAATTTCATCTATATCTGGTAGGCAGATCTTGTTAATCTCACTCAAATTTTGACCAATTGAATTCTAAAAAAACCTCACACAGCAGAAGTCACATTACAAGTTTAAAGATGAACAGTAAAAAAAAACCAATGTTTTTTCCCTTATATTCATGGAAAACAAGTCACACTAGCGTGCAAACTGTTCTGGAGTTGCAGGTGTTTTTCATACATTATGTTCACTTAAAAGGCTGGACTTCGGTTTAAGAGATAAAGGTCTCACAGATACAGTGTTTAACTTCTTGTTTTCTTCCCATCAAGGAGTAAGCAGTTCCTAATAAAAAGGCCTTGTTCACTAAAGGCCAGATAGACTTTGTACTTCATGCCATGAAGTAACCTCATTTTTTCAAAAGGCTGGCTCATGACAAATCATATTGAGGAAAAGCCATTGCAGAGAACTTTTTGAGTGCTTCAGGTGAAAAATCCTAAAGAAAGACTCATAATTTTCAGGGTCAAATTTCAATAAGTCTTGGAAGACAGGTGACTCATACTTTTAAAGCATTTCAGGAAAATAAGCCTTACAAATTCTTTGTGAAAGTCTAAAACTTAGTTGTAAAATTGTCTAGCGGGAAGAGTTAACAGAAGCAATGACAAAATGGTCTTCAAAAAACATAAGATTAAGTTTCCTTCTTCTAACACTAGCTGTTCATTATATTGTAGCCCAAAATCCTGCTGGATAATCCTATTCTACACAAAAATGGATCTGACAGCTGCTTATCTCTGTTTCATTATAATGGCCATCCTTTCAGGAAAGGCTTTTTATGTTCCAAAGAAAAGGACTCCGATTTCCCATCTGTCCTATCCTTCGAATGCATGCTTTGAAACTGTCCCAGACATGTACCCAACCTAGGAAACTGTGTTGCTAACATGAGGACAAGAATGACTTTTTTATTATTGTTTCTTAACAAGACATTTGTGAACACAATGACTTTACTTGAACGACATAAATATTTGAAAGCAAAAATCCAAAGATTCAAGTAGCCTTGAAATCAATGTCGCCTTTTCTCGGCAGATCAGGTAAGCATTCTCACTTAAGCCTTCCATGTAACTATACTTTTAAGAAACCCCACTCTTTTTGCTTCCAATTGTACTGCAGAAGAGGCCAGAAATGTTTGCCTATGTCTGTCCATGTGACAAAAAAATGTATTGCTGCATTGAGGCGAAATACAAAGTCAAGGGTCTGCCTTATTCAGCACAAAGGAGTGTAGAAGAGATCTGCTTCACTGACCATTCAGCTTAGAAAAGTCTGCATTATAAAATTATGTAGAAAAGCTTGCACCATAAACCTAATGACACCAAACGAATTTATCCTTTCATTTCGGATAATGTTG
>JAVCKT010037067.1:0-10069 GCA_032273925.1 Rhynchotus rufescens | reverse complement strand
GATTTTTTTGCTTTGTCTAAAGAGGGAAGTAATGAACAGCTTGAAGGTTACAGGTAAGTGGTCTCCTATACAGGTATTTGGAGACCCCTGAGTATTTGTTTTCACATTCCAAACAGAGCCATTGGCCATTTTGGCTAGTAAGTTCTTGATAAAACTATTTGACATTGTATAAATAGTCCCGTGGGACAGAATGACAGCCAATCGACCTGACTCTCTTCTCCTCTGTACAGTGTTTAAACTAAAGGTGTGGAAAATATGCAGAGATCTCTCATCTGTGCAGGCAAAACACTAGTATCTCTAGCATTCTAGTTAGTTCCTTATTGTCTCTTCTGGAGAGGATTTATAGCGATTTTGATTTAAAACAAAACAAAAAAAAAGATAAATCTTGTATTTTTTCTCAACTGGAGTTGGTAATTCCTTGAATTTGCAAATTTTTGCAGGCAAACTATTTTCTTAGCTCTAGCTTTAGTTCCTGTGTGTATCTTATCAGATGACTAATACCATGGTGATGGCTTCTGTACAGCTCCTTTCACTTTCTGTTTTGAAATAGATACGGTGTTGGCAAATGGATAAGAAAATCAGAATGCAGGAATATCAGCAGAACCTGGTGCGACCTCTCCAGCGAGACAGCTGACTATGAAGAACAGTACTATGCGAGTGTGAAAGCCTTCCTGCACGGCATGTGCTCTGACTGGACGGAGACTGCCCGATTCAACCCTCTCACAGAGAGTAAGGAAAGCTAATCCCAAAGACAGATGTTCCTAATCTGGATTAGTACTGCAATCCTAGTGTGCCTGTGCCTACATAGCATATGCTGTTTTGATTTTAGTGAAAGTGTACAATTTTATACTCTTATTTGAGGTTTGTGTTGCTGGCAACTGTAGTTGAAATAATCTTATTAGAATTTGAATATATATTTGAAAAGTCTTCTGTAAATTGAGTACTGCTTTATGATTTGATGAGGCTTCAATCAAAAAAAAAGTAGCTGTGTATAAAGAATTTTTTTACAAGATCATAATAGTTAAACATAATGGTTGTTGTATTAAAATCATACTCTATGGTACAGTATTTCTCAGCGGTGCCACATAATCCAGGAGCACTTTGGTAATTTAGCTTATTTTAGCAAATGGAGTTGCAAGGTTTTATGTTCTGTTAAGTCATAGGAATTTCTAGCAAAATTCCAAGTCAGAGTTCACATTGTCCGTGTGAAACTTTTCTTAGGAAATATTTTTTTACTAAAATAAATGAATAGTACGACTAAGTACTACTTAGACTCCCCAAAATACTACGAAAAGATAATATCATTCACTTTAAGAAATGTCATAGTCAAATTAATGCGACTCTGCTGCATGAAATGGCTTTATATAAATACTTATTCTTCCAGCTAAAATTGATCCACCTATGGTAAGCATATCTTCTACGGAGAAATCTATTTCAATCATTCTGACAGCTCCAGAGAAGTGGAAGGGAAGTCCTGAGGAAGAATCCATATCTCTGGCTCAGGTATATCCTGGCCTGCAATACAATGTGTCCGTCCTCAACAAAAAAACAAAGAAACGGGTAAGTTTTGAAAAGGCTATGGAACTGTAGCTATTAAATCTGTCTTTTGCCTTTATTGGAATTTTTTTGTCCACAACAGAAATAATTGAAATAAGATTCAAGGGATGATAGGAACTGTAGGATCATTCAGGCTGGAATTGAGACTTCAGGCAGTCTCTACTCCAATTCCTGCTCAAAGTAGGGTCAGCCCTGAGCTCAGACCAGCTTGGCTTCATCCAGGCTTCATCCAGTCAGGTCTTCAAAACCTCCAAGCATAGAGGCTGCACAGTCTGCTTCTCTTCCTTTCCCCCATGAGGATATTCAAGTCCTTGCATCCAGTCTTCCTGTTTCAGCCTTTGCCCCTTGTTTCTCATCCTTCTGCTATTTAGCACTGTGAAGAGCCTGACCCTGTTTTTGATGACTTGGGATCCTAGGTAGGTTCCAGGGGGCTGCTATGAGGTCCTTTCCACAGCCATTTCTTCTCCAGTGTGCACAACCCCAAACTTCTCTGGCTCCTTTCACTGAGCAAGTGCTCCAGCCCCTGGCCGTTTTGATGGACCTTTGCTAAACCCTCTCCAGCTTGTCCATGACCACTGGGGAGCCCAAACTGGATGGGGTACCCTAGATGTGATCTAGTGAGTGCTGAGTAAAGTAGGTTAATTGCTTATCTCCTGGGTTGAATGTTAATCCAGCCCAGATGCTGTTGCTGCCTGGGCATGGCTGCCCTAGTGCAGCGTGGTGCCTGCCCCCAGCCCTTCTTCAGCTGAGCTGCTCCCCAGCACGTCAGGCTGCTGGCTACTTGCAGGACATCACTACCAACTGTACCCTTTACCACCAAGCTGAATGTCTTCATGCATCTGTCCTTTCAAATTTACTTTCTGTATGAGGGACTAGTTTCCAGCGTAAACATTGGAGATGAGGAAGAATCCAGTGACTGGATGCAAGAACACTCTTCTGTCCCTGTCCCCTGGACACTTTCACTGAACTGACAAGAAATAGAATATTCACATCAAAAAGGTCTCATCAAAGGGATATTTAAATGCCAAAATAAGAAATTAAAGCTTACAAAGTTGGTTTATTTCTTTATTTATTATTAAGATGCTTGACATAGAACAAATATCTGGGACTCAAAGGTCTGTATAGCTATTGCTGTTATCTTAAGGCTCCTGTCTTTACCAGTGTCTTCTGTTGGTAACGATTTATCTTTTATTGCATCTACATGAGTTTGTGGGCTAGTGATAACCCATGATTCTCTTTCATAGAACATATAAAATTGTTTAATAGTGGTAGCAGAATTATTGAACGGAAAATAAAATATTGAAAGAGGATGTGACCTAATAAATCACTTGAGTTTTGATTGCATTTAGGAAAAAAAAATCATCTAGCAGTTCTTGCCAGCACCATTGCATTTTCCAGAAAAAAAAAGTGCTTGTGAAACATTTTGTATAACATTTTTTAACATCTTGTATATAAAACATCTTATCTTTCTGTAAAGTGAGATATTAAAGGGATGAATCTTTCTTATGCCTTCTAGTGGTGGTTCTCTGTCAGCAACAGCACCTTGGTTGTGCCCTGGTTGGAACCTGGCACAGTTTATTGTGTCAGCGCACAGATACATGTCACTACGCCGCTTTTACACAGTGCATTTTCCAAGGAGTATTGCATTGCTACTCTGAAAGGTATGTGTGGGCTGGCAAATGATGGAAATAAGATCCAAGTTTGAAAAAGTCAGGGTCACTGAGGTTGGAAATTCTTGATGTGTCCACTCAGAGGCTGAAAAGCTCACGTGGTTTTGTCCCCACTACACAATTGTACCAAAGAAAAAAATTCTTCACTTAAAAAAACTCTTCTGGTTAGCAGGCGCTCACTGTGGCAGTACTTCTGAAGAGAAAGATCCAGGTTCTTTAAGTCTTCATGAATGGACAATATTTTTTTCCCCAACACGATGTTTGGGAGTGACAGAGTTGGGTCATTTAGAGTGGGGAGCAGTAAGGAAGATGAGAGTCTGTGAGAGGAGGTTAACAGAGTTAATGCTTCTTTTTAGAATTATAGTATACAAATTTGCCCTGTGGCTCAAATGCCAGCATTGTAATTGTCTGCAGATTCCTTGTTTAATGTCTAAAACATTTGCATCCCATAGCTAAAAAGCAATGTGCTGAATGCATGTAATACTATGTGAATATGTTAAAAAATTGCTACATTAATGGATAATTGAAACTTTTTTTTTTAACAGATAAAACAGCAGATCAGATCATAACAAACCTATTTGGATATGTTCTGCCTATCACTCTGGTTGTCCTTTTTATTTCCATGGCATGCTATTATGTGCACAGATATATCCACGTCAGCAAACAGAAACATCCAACAAACCTGGTAAGTGTCCTGCACTGCTGCTGATGTTGCCAACCTTGGCATGTGCAGTAGAGCTCTGAGTCAGCTGGAAGGATGCCACACATAGCACAAAGGTGGAACAAAGAAATGAGCGCCACATGAACCTGATATTTCAATGACTGGGTTTTTTTGCTAAGCTGTAAAGTATTTCATGTGACTATTTCATGTGACTAGACCCTGTGGCCAAGGGGAAGTGAAATAAGCAAGTTGCTCTGGTCCAGCACGTCTAACCTGGGAGGTGTTTCAGGCTGCTTAGTATATAGATTTGTGGTCTTAGTTTTTCATTCAAGCTTCAAAATAGCTTCAAATGCTACTTCTGGTATTTTAGTAACTGCTCATACCATATATCTTTCTGTCAGAAATATTATTAATTTCAGTGAGATTCTTTTTGTTTAACTAGGTATGTGATTTACTCTGGACTTAAAAATCCCAGCCTGGGACAGAATCCATAATGCAGGCTCCATACAATGCATTTCAACCTTAATGTATAGCTTTCTCCTTTGAAAGGAAACCTGCTTTACTCAATCCTATGCAAGTTATACTTTAACATAGTAGCTGATTCTGGGCTTGTGGGATGTGGTTTCATCTACACTTCCTCTTCGCTGATTAGAGTGGCATAGATGCTGTAATCTGTGACCCAAGGACAACTGTTTTCTCTGAAATCACTTGAGTTTGTGCTAGTCATACACAAATTTAGACAAAAAAAATACTTCAACATGGGTAAGATGAGAAAATGGAAATTAGAGCTAGTCATAATATGTTTTTACTTACTATAGAATAATAATTTAAAAAAAAAAGTGGAGCACATGGACACACTCCTGGAGGTACATGTGCAGAACTTTTTATTTCCCCTAAATTGACTTAACTGACTTACTGATTTAAAAAGATATGACCCAGCCTTATAGTTTAAAAATAGATTTCACTGATAGATAACAGCATAAGAAATGGAAAGATTGTATTTTTTCATGTGTTGCTCAAATCGAAACATTTTTGCTTTCCAGGTATGGCACTATACTGATAAATGCAAGGACAGTGTTTTTATACCTTGTGAAAAAATAGTAGTCAACCTTATCACTATTAATGTGGACGAGTACAAGCCACCTCAGGAATCCATTCATCTGTCAGAAAGGAAAGGTCCCCGTTATTATACCATTTACAGCGACACTGTAGGGACGGATTTGTCTCCAAAAGTAATGCAGGAAACAATAGAGTTGCTCAATATTTCACATGAAGTGGATATTTTGTCAAAAGAGGATCAAACTAAGAACTGGTCATTTTATGGCCAGACTGGACCTAAGACTACCATAGACCAAAAAAATGAAGGGAATATAGAGTATGGACTTGATGTAAGGGCTGAAGACTTCAATCCTGGTCAGAAACTGATGGAACTCTTTTTGAAAGAGAAGTCTTCTGCCCCTATGGACCTGCAGTGTGAGTCATGCCTGGTGGAGGGCTTGGCTAACAGTGAAGTAGGGCAGCCATACTGTCCTCAACTGGAGATGATGACAGCAGATCCTTGCTTGGAACAGAACCTGGAGGAACTGGATTTGAAGATGGTTCCTGCAGCAGATAAATTGCTGAATGAGGCATGTATCAATTTGGTGGACTTGGATACTGAAAAATCTGGGCAGACATCCTATCCTCTAGAAACAATAGCACGGAGCCTTCAGCATCCATCTGCATCTAAAGACCCTCATCAAGAGAAGGAGAATGAACAGACCATATTAGTAGACTGGGATCCACACACTGGAAGACTATACATTCCTACTTTGTCCAGTATTGAAAATGAGGCATGTGAAGCTGTATTTCAGTGTGACGCTCCTGACAAAGAGGGAATTTTGTCCAGATTGTATAAGAAACAGGTATCTGATGAAACATCTGAGGACCAAGAAACATGTCTTCTGAGATTCAGGGAACAATGGGAACTGCATGTAAAAATGGAAGACTGAGCAGTTGTTTTCTAAAATGCTTTGACACGCAAAATCTTGTTGCACTGTCAGAATGAAGGACTCAGTTGAGGAAATGCATCTTAATGTACTGAAAATTTTAAAAGTGTCACATTGATAGGAATAGTCAAGAGCTTGTGATACAGCTTCTTCATACTGCTCTCCATCCACCCTTATGCTCTCCCACCCTACACACTGTCCTGATGTTATCTTACAACATTCGCTGAAGTGTCAGTTAAACTTCTTCAAGATATATTATTTATAACAATTTTTAGTGATCACATAAATGATTTCAACTCCCATCAAAATCTTCCTAGGTAAAATATACTGGTTAAGAAATTACCTTAAAAATATATGTATATATTTTTGCAGAAAAAGTCTTTTAGAATTTTCATGGTATAATACCTACCAAAACAAAGGACTCGTGTTTGAAAAGTTATTTTTAGAAATTAAAAAAACCCCTCTCTTTGAACACGTAATAAAGCAATAAAGCTAGGCATGGAACAGGAGAGAACATAGAATATCTTCTGACCCAAAGCATCTTACAGTCATGGGACATTTCACTGGATACTTGTTGTTTAATCTATCTTGACGTAATGTAGTCCTGTTACTTGTAATAGTTAAAGCTGATTGTTGCAGAAGATAACACTTTCCACTCTTCATTTTGTTTCATTTTGTTGAATAAACATTATTTTACTTAATGAATTTATCATTTATTACTCTCTACAGATTCCTTTCTGGGGTGCCTTCTGTACTACCCAGATACATGGTCGGTGAATTCTCGAGTGACATAGGAGTAAAGAAAGCAAGCGTTGCTTGTGTCTTAAACTGAGGGGGAAAGGGGCACAGAGGCATTCAGTGAGTAAAGCTCCCCTCTGAAAGCTCACTAGCTGGAATATGCCACTCAAACTTAGATACTAGCAATATGGCATTTCACAGTGAGATAACTCATGCCCTATTAGTGCCTCTTTCTCTCCATCAACTTTAAAGACAGGCTAGCATGACTAACTCAGATCAGATGGAGAACTCACAGTATGATTAAGATTGGAAGAGGTCTTTAGGGTTCATCTAGTCCAACTTTCCGCCACAAGCAGAGTTCCCTAGAGCACATTTTACAGGATTGTGTTCAGATTTGCTTTGACTATTGCCAGAGAAGGAAACTCCACGGCCTCTCTGGGCAACCTTATTAAGTTCCCTGTGACCCTCACAGTCAAGTTTTTCTCCAAATTCAGATGGAACATCCTGTGCTTCTGTTTGTGCCAATTGCCTCTCACCCTATCACTGGTCACTACTGAAAATAGTTTGGCCCTGTCCTCTTCACATCTTCACACCTTTAGATGTTGTGCACACCAATGAGATCCCCTGTCAGTCTCGTGTAGGCTGAAGAGGTCCAGTCTCTCATCCTCTCCTTATATGAGAGACATTCCAGTCTCTTAATCATATTTGTAGCTCAGAATTGGACTCTCTTGAATAGCTCTACATCCCTCTTGTAGTGGGGAGCCCAGAACTGGGCTCTAGATACGTACTCTAGATACGGCTTCACCAGGGCTCAGTAGAGGGAAGGATCTCATCCCTCGGCCTGCTGGCAACACTCCTCCTCCTAATGCACTCTGGATACCATTAGCCCCAAGGGCACATTGCTGGCTCCTGGTCTACTTTGGTCCAACAGGATGCTCAGGTCCTTCTCTGTAGAGCTGCTCTCCAGCAGGTCAGTCCCCAGCCTGTACTGTTGCCTGCAGTTGTTCCTTCCCAGATGTAGAACCCTGCACTTGCCTTGGTTGAACTTCATGAGGTTCCTCTCTGTCCATCTCTCCAGAGAGTCCAGGCCTCTCTGAATGGCAGCACAGCCCTCCAGTGTATCTGACAGTGTTCAAGAAACGTGCAGATGAGACACTGAGGGATGAAGTTTAGCAAGTAGGGTGTTGAAGGGCCTATGGTTGGACTTCATGATCTTGAAGGTCTTTTCCAACCATAATGATTCCACGAGTCTATGATAAGTATCATAATCAAATCATTGCTGTTCAAAATATGAAATCTTGAAAAATCTTTAAATTCTTGGGTCATTATAATGGCCTTTCCTTAATCTCCTCTTTTTAAAAAACTTTTCAGTTACAACTAAAATCACATAGCTTTTATTTCCTCTCTTGCACTTGAAGAGGTATTGCCTTCCTAGCTAACATTTTGTTCAATCAAAGTACAGGGCATGGAGATTCTTGCAATTATCAGCGGTTTTCCTTTTTAAGGTTGTGTTTTGACAGTAGCAGGTGGTTTTTGAACCAACTTATTTGCAACAGAAATCTGCAGCACCTTCAACTTTGCTTCCTTTTAGACTGATTTTTAACTGAATTCAGAACTGATAATATATTAAGCAAAGAAATCCGCTTCATAATTACGAGATACACTTTGAAGATGCTCTCGGGATACTCACAGCAAAAACACTGGAAAATCAAGTAAATTAAATTCATTCTTTTTAGAAACAAAAGAAAATTTCAGGCAGGCTAGTCATGCTCTGAAATTGATTTGTTAGAAAACAAAATTGTATCAATTTACATCAATATAATAGCAGTAAATTTGTGTCACATTTTAATATCCCCCAGGATACTCATATTTTGCCTTAAAATCTTCTAATTACATTAATTAAATCAAACTCATCAGACGTGGTACTTCTCAGCAAGCCAAACAACCATCAAGAAGAAAAATACTTCCACATAAAATTTTAATTTTATGGAATTGGTAGCTATATGGTAGCTATCTGGAAGATCCAAGCAATAACAGAAATGTCATGTTTGAATCTTAGTCTTTATTACACTTTATTAAACTTTGATTAACAACTTTTAATTGACTGCATGCAGCCAAAGGCAAAGTGATATATCTAGGCATAAAAACTATAGATTGCATTCAAACATAAAGCTACTTGTAGTCTAAAAATCATTAATTTTGAAACTGATATGGGAGATTAATAGTGCTAAATAGCAGTACGTTGAGGACAGAAGGACATATTTCTTGGCTATACAGGTGATAAAAATAGAATTTTACCTCTGCTTGCAGGACTGAGGTATTCACTTGAAAAATAAAATCATTTCTACAAAATGAGCAAAGCTATGAAGATAGATGACAGGTAATGCTATAAGAGCCAATGCTTTTGAAAAAACAGGAAGCCTAACTATCAAATTGAGATCTCGTTATGATGAAACTGATAGCTAGGTGTGCGCACACACTATTTTGGAAGAGAAACTATGATTTGTAAGTGTGGTTGGCTGCCTACAACTTACGAGTTTTGAGGTTCTCAAAGGAGTGAATGACACAGGCATCTGAGCACAAGATACCTGTGCTGTGCCTTACAGCAGCCTCGGAAAGATTGCTGCACAGCGGGAACATGTGAATGAAAAAGTGCAAATATGGCATGTGAAAACACAGCAGGAGCCGTGCGCACGGCATGAGTATGGACTGCAACCTGAGAACTCGATTGCTGTGTGGGAAGTTAACTCGCTGAGGAATCCAGGATAACTACATAACAGAGCAGTGCACCAGCATCTGTGACATTCCACATCTGTGACACTCCAGTAATTTGCAACCGTCCTGGGAGTACAGCAGTTATGAGGAGTGGTAGACCCTGCAAAAAGTAGCTAATACCATTCAGCTGCTGGTAGAGCTCTTCCTGTAGCTGTTAAGGCCACAGAAAAGCTCAGAAAGCCACTCTGAGGGCCTGCAAAATGCACAGTATAAAAATGAGGTCCTAAGCAAGGAAATACTTAAAATTATGTTATCAATCAACATGTTTAACTTCTACTGATATCAAATTAAACCTGTGTTTAAGCACTTCCCTGAAAAAGGATTAATTCCTGAATTTGGCCTGACAAAATCCATCACGTTTATCAAGAGGATGTTAAGTCATGACTTTTCTTAAGGTCTATTCTACCAATAAAGGCTTAATTAAACCAAATGCTTGGTAGATGAAGTAAGAAAAGCTTAAAATAGAACGGCAGTTCTAACAGCTTAACTTTTTTTTAGAACAAGAACAACTGACTTTGTATCAAGGGTTATGTATATTCTCCAGTGCCTGTAGATCTTTTAAATCTTTCTTCAACAATAATGCTATCAGACAGGCCAAGTTCATCCTGGAGGATGCTGAATGCTAGAATGATACTGATATTCTATCAAGTCTTAAAAGTGATTAAACCATTTTTTCTTCC
>JAVCKT010037066.1:0-17194 GCA_032273925.1 Rhynchotus rufescens | reverse complement strand
CGGCTGCCGGGTCGCCGCTTGCGGCCTTTCCCGGCCCCGCTGCGGCTTTGGGCGCCGGGGCCTGCCCGCCGGGCGGCTGCGTGTCCCGCTGCCGGCGGGAGCCCCGCGCTTGGGCCTCGCGCGCGGTGCCAAACGTGTCCGCGTTGTGATTTGGGGGCGCAGCCTGGCCTCGCCGGCCGGGGGACTGTTCTGGGAAAGCTGGATGCAGGCAGCTTGAAGGTAAAACGTTATCATGCGTCTTTATAATGTTCCTGCATTATAATATTTTACATTCCTTTTAATCGTTTGGTGCCAAAATCCACGGTAAAGGTGGATTTAAAAAAACTATATATATATATATATATTTGTATTTTTGGTTATAAGTATCTTATTAGGATATCCTAGTGGTGTGAATCTTTCAGTAAACAGGAAAGCTGCATGGAGACTCTGAGGGAAGAGCAGTTCTAGAAATTAGTGGTTGACTACACGTGTTGCCAAGGAAGAGAGTTATCACTGAGTCAGAGGATAGATGCCTATAAAACAAGTGTTCCTTTAGACCTAGCACCAAGAGATAGTGTCTGTGTGCTCCTTCGCTTGGAAACTTTAGATTAGACTTGCTGTCATTTCTCTCTGTCTTTTAGTGTTGGCTTCAGTTTTTGTGATGTTCTTGCTGAACCCAGCAATATAGGGAAATACTTAGAATACTTGAAAATAAAAAGTAGTGTTTTGCATGTTGCAGTATTTGAAAATAAGAAGTATCAAATGATTTCAAGCAGATAAGAGAAATAGCAATATTAATTGCTACTCCATCTTCCTGTTACCCTTCAGATGTTTCAGATATTTCCTTGCATGCAATAATTAAATTAGTTGGGTAGTGACAAAAACTATCATGTTCATTTTTCTTGAGGGTCTTGAAAATATTTTGTGTGTATGCACATCTATGAAAATATATATGTGTTCAAATATTGAATATATATATTTCACATATTCACAAACACGCGTATGTTTTTCACATTAGTATTTGAATTGTGGAATAGTAGAGGTTGGAAAGATTGCAGCCGGTCATGTGGTCCAGCCTTCTTGCTGAAACAGGATCAGATAGAAGAGGTTTCTCAGGACTGTGTCCAGTTGACTTAAAAATCTACAGGGATGGAGGCATGGATGGGTAACCTGCACCTTCACAGTAGAAAAAGTGTTTTCTTAAATTCAAATGGAATTTCTTGTGTTTCAGTTTGTGCCCATTGCTTCTCATCCTCACTGGGCAGCCCTGAGGAATGTTTGTCAATGTTTGCCATTTTCCCATCAGATATTTACAAACATTGGTAAGATCTGCCCTGAGCCTTCGTGTCTCTGGGCTGAACAGCCACAGCTCTTTCACCCTCCCTTATATTAGAGTGCTGAGTAGAGTCACTTCGCTTGACTTGCTGGCAGCGCTTTCCTAATGCAGCTCGGGATAGTGCTGGCTGCCTTTGCCACAACTATGTTTTGATAAATGGTTTTCAACTTGTTGTCCACCAGAACCACCAGGTCCTTCTAGGCTAAATTGTTCTCCGGCAAGTCAGCACTAGCACGTGCAAGTGCATGACGTAAAACTTTTGAACACGAGGAGGTTTGGCAGTAGAATAATATCTTGCACAAAAGCAGTATTCACTCAGTTCTTTTGAAGAGAAAACTTTGCAGGTGATGTGTTTCATGCCTTCTCATAGTATGCCTGAATTGTGTCCATCCTGTTTCTTGAATCACTTGTTTTACTAGAGGATATAATTTGTATTTAGCTGAATAATTAGGTGGAATGATAAGTCTTTTGTGGTGACAAACGTGTTCAGCTGTTGAACAGTTTCATAATTAATTGGATCATGTTCATCTCTTGATTTAGGACAAAACATTTGGCCTAAAGAATAAAAAAGGTGCAAAACAACAAAAATTTATCAAGGCTGTGACTCACCAGGTTAAATTTGGTCAGCAAAATCCACGTCAGGTAAGCACTGTATCATCTTTCTTTCTTAATTTTTTCACTGTGCCTACAGACTGTCATATAATGAAATAGAGAAAAATGGAGGTGTTAGTCACCTGATATATTGTGACTGATATAGATTTAAGTAGTTGTATTTAAAATACCACCTCTTTGTTGTTCTTACAAAGTTTCTCTGGCTTAGGATTTGCTACCTGTGTAAAGATATAATCAGTGCTAGACTTTTGTTTATTTTGATTTGTTTGTTTTCAAAAGAAAAAGCTCTCAAATAATGAGGGTAGTTTTCTTTATTTACTCTGTATTCTGATAGTTACGTAGTTGAACTTAATGTAGGTATTTACTATACTTGGTGAATATAGAGAATATTTACTAGCATAAACCATTTTGTGAGAACATGAAGCTAAACTGTAGCAAACTGTCTGCAAGTGAGAGTGCAGTTGTGTACTTTTCACTGTTATTATTTCTCACCTAATCTTGAAAAGCAATCATTAGTAAAACTTATGCTTACTTTTTATCTTAAAATGGGAGTAGGGGGAACCTTCAAATCTAAAATTCCCGTATGAGACTGGTGAATCTGTAACTTTTGCAGTGTAAATTAGTCAAGCTAAAATCACTTGTTTCTCAAATATGCTTAGCTCTTTACGGTGAATATCAGAATCTAATTTTAGAATTAATTATACCTTTCTTACTGAGTGTCATATTTTTCAGTTAGAGTTGTCCCTGAGAAGAAAGAACACATTAAAGCAGTGTGGTGTCCTGAGATACAAATGGAAATGTTGTCAAGGGTAAAGAGAAAGGAAAAAGAGATTGTAGACCCCTAAGGTCCTAAATGTTGAGAGACAGTGCTTTTAGAAACCCAAGTTGTAACAAAAAACTACATAAACTATTTAAAAGTAGATTTTTTTTCTCTGTTTATGTGATCTTTCAGTTGATAAACACCATCTGCGTATTTTTGATAAGTTTTGGCTGCTTCAATTGTAAAAATATAGTGTTCTGTATGTGGACAAAATTGATCAATTTCCTTTAAAAACATTTTGACATTCTCTTACCAAATTCGTAAGAACAAAGTTCTTTTTTATTATTGCACTATATTTTACCAGTAATATATCACAAATGTTTATACACTGGTATTGGAGTCCCTCTGTTTCCTTTGTTTTTTTTTTTTTAAGGAGAAGAATTAAATCCTCCAATCCTCTGTATTTCCCGTGTCTCTTTTTATCTGCCTTCATCCCTCACTACCAGTCTGATACTGATAGCTGAAACTGATACTGAACTGAGAGCTGTAGGCCTATCAGTTCTGACAAATAGCAGGCCAAAAGCAGCTCCCAACTTCCACAAACTGATTTGCAGGAGCTGCTACTTATATATGTGGCAAGGACAAACAAAACAGCCTGCTATAGAGGAGAATGAGAGAAGATGTCTGCACAGATCTTGATGTAACTGGATCAAGTAATTCCGCTGCTTCCGTTCCTCAGAGGAGCAACAAAGTGTTTCTCTGCTGAATTCCTTTTAAAAGCTGTCTATTTGCATTATTCTCAGCATCTCACTTCTTTTCCTAACCTATAAGGAGGGATTAAAAATAAATCTGTCATCTGATACGGTATTTCATATGTCTGACAATAAATATTATCTGAAGTATGTCTGTTCGGTTTGAAATACTGATTCTATTAGATGGTACTTGCCGTATATGCAAGGACAAGAATTCTGAAAATATAGAAATTGAAGGCATTTCCCTCCCTGCCCAATATAAACTGGTCTTTATTTTAATATATAGTTTGCATGAAGTTAATAGCGTCATTCTGATTCTTCTGTTTAAAATTTTGGGTCATTATAGGCTGCTCAGACAGAGAGTGAAAAGAAGTTAAAAAAAGAAGACAAGAAAAAAGAATTACAAGAATTAAATGAACTCTTCAAGCCTGTGGTTGCTGCACAGAAAATTAGCAAAGGTGTGGAAACTGAATCTTCTAAGTTATATGCTTTTATTAATGCAGTAATTAAAGCAATCTGGATAGCACTGTGCACTAATTAACTATTTTTGTTACAATACATGCTAGATAATAATCTTTATAAAATAGTACCAGTTTTGATAGTATAATGCAAATTCCATCATATACAAAGTAAAGATGACAGGACAGGAAGGATTTACCTGAAGGAAGAAGGTGGTACTTCATGTTAAGTAACTTCATTCTCAAAAAAACTTTTCCATTCTCAACAGACTTTAAGGCTTAAGTGCCAACTTTTTAGTATACAGCTTTAGTGTTTTGCTTTGAAATACCACTAACATCTCAGTTTTCTTCACCAAGGTGCTGACCCCAAATCTGTGGTTTGTGCATTCTTCAAGCAAGGGCAGTGCACTAAAGGAGACAAATGCAAGTTTTCTCATGATTTGTCCTTGGAAAGGAAGTGTGAAAAACGAAGTGTCTATATTGATGCAAGAGATGAAGACCTGGAAAAAGGTATGATCACATTAATCTCTCTTGCTTCTCAAGTTATTTTATAGTATTTGTGGCCATCCATCTCCAACTTTCTCTTTTATTCAGTCATCTCTCTCGCTCTTTTTCTTCTTTTCCCTTCTCCATTCAAGGTAACATACAGATGAGTTGTTAAACTTCTTAGTCTTTTACAGAAATAGCCTTTATGCTCATCAATATATTAAAATATAGAGATTTTGAGAAATTTATTTTAAGCAGCTAGTCGAGTGAAAACTCTATTACAAAAGCCTAATTTAGTTTCCATTCCATAGATCAACAAAAATGTTAAGAGTCACAAAAAAAGAATATATTTCTAATAAAATGTCTAATGCTTATCTTAAATATTTCACAAACATTTTGTTATCTTGTAGATACTATGGATAACTGGGATGAGAAGAAGCTGGAAGAAGTGGTGAACAAGAAGCATGGTGAGGCGGAAAAGAAAAAACCCAAAACTCAAATAGTATGTCTTTTTTTTTTTTTTTTTTTCCATTAGCTATAGTAGATGTTAGAATTAAGTGCAAACTGGTATTGGGTATTTTTATTAATATCTGGAGTTTGAATGGAAAGATGTAAAGATAATTTGAGTATAAAGTTAGTCTGATAGTATTTCTGTTAATATATCTCAAAGAACAAGGCTGAGCGTTCATAATATTTTTTCATTTTAAATACACATGAATATTCGATGATGTGCTTCTACAATAAAAATAGAGATTAATAATGCTAGAACATTAAAATATTTTGATAGTCTATGCTAGTCATCTCATTCCAGTTACTGTGTAGCTGTGTAGCAATAGGTTATACTACCATGAAGCATTTGAGTACTGAGTGACCCAAGTACATAAATTTCAGTCTGTTCTTGTAATCTGATTGGGGTCATTTGTAGTCCTTGGCCTCTAGCTAACAGTATTTTATTTTTTTGTCTATTTTACCTTGGGGTTTAAAAAAAACCACTAAAGAATGCATTGCTAACCACCACTGTGTTATACAGGTCTGCAAGTATTTCCTTGATGCTATTGAAAACAACAAATACGGATGGTTTTGGGTCTGTCCAGGAGGAGGAGACAACTGCATGTATCGCCATGCTCTTCCTCCAGGCTTTGTATTAAAAAAAGACAAAAAGAAGGAGGAAAAGCAAGATGAAATTTCTTTAGAAGATCTAATAGAAAAAGAGGTAAAGTTGTCAGCTGGTTGATAGTGATATTTGCTTTAGTATTCTGGAGAGCGCGTTCCTAGGGCATAATTATAAAGTTTAAAATGCTACTTGTGTAGATGTGTTCACTAGGATGAGGTTTGCATTGTATTTGCATCATCATTTTGTTTAGAAACTTAAACTAGAGAATAAACTTGGAAAAAATATATTCAGTCTTAGTGAAGGTATAGCTATTTCTGTTTCTTTAGGGGCCTTTTATTTCTTACTGTTACTTTAACTATTACTATTGCTTCTATGGGCCTTCTTAATCTCCAGTTTGCTGTCTCCCTAATTCTTTCACCCCCATCTTATGAGGAAGCAACAGCCGGAGAAGGGGCCTTCTTGAAGACATAACTTCTCTGCTTACTTTTGGCAGCATTGCCTGGCAATCTCAATCTGAGCAGAACCTAAGCTAATAGGTCTCCTGCAGGCTGTTGATATCTTTCCCTCTTCATGTTTCGTTTTAAGTTCTACATTGATGAATCTTACTAAGTGTAAAATTATGTGCTGAGTTAAACTTTAAGTTGGTGGTACATGCTTAACAGTGGTAGAAGTGCAGAGGAAATGAGAGAAACATTTTCAATTAGTCTTTGGCAAAGGTAATTAAATTTATAACGTGTTATAGCCTTTGGGAACAATTTCTAGCATTAATCAGTGTTTTTATTTGACAGCGTGCTGCTTTAGGACCAAATGTTACCAAAATCACTCTAGAGTGTTTTATTGCATGGAAGAGAAGAAAAAGACAAGAAAAAATTGATAAGGCTGAGCAAGATATGGAAAGAAGGAAAGCAGATTTTAAAGCTGGCAAAGCACTGGTGGTATGTTCTACACTCCAATTGTTAATGTAAGGAACAGGAGTACATAAGTCAAGCACTAAGTTAGCTGTCCTGGAGTTGTGTGGGAGATGTGGGGTTTTTTGTTTGTGTTTTATTTATTTATTTGTTTTTTAACAACAGTATAAATTTTGTGAAGTGGTGACTTTGTTCATCTGTCTTAAAATAGATTAGTGGACGTGAAGTATTTGAGTTCCGACCTGAGCTGGTTGATGCAGATGATGAAGAAGCAGATGACACCCGCTACACTCAAGGAACAGGAGAAGATGATGATGTGAGTTTTCTGTCCCTAGGTTTGCCAAAAAAAGAAAATGGGAGAGGAGCTTCTATATTATCATTAATATGGATGGGTTTAAAATTTACCATTATTGCAGACCATATTTTGTCAGAACTATACCTATTTTCAGGTGGAAGACCCAGTGTGCATTAATGATGTGGATCTGAGTCTGTACGTCCCAAAAGCTGTGGATGAGACTGGTATTACAGTGGCTAGTCCAGAGCGATTCAGCACCTACACTTCAACAGAAAAAGATGGTGAGTTCACTATTTAGGAAAAAGTAATAGGAGATGGAATTCTTAAGGACTTCTCAGAAGGCAGATAGAAATAGGTGTTCATGTTGCCAAAAGGCAGCATCTATTTTAAACCAGAACCATTGTGGTATCTATAGTTACTTCTTTCTTCTGCAAAAGCAGGATGCTTTCAGTCTCCAAGCAGAGACTTTTTAGGCAAAGTGTCTATTAAAGTGCTATGTGCTTCAAATTTTAATAAAGTAATCTATATGCTCCATGTAAATTCCTGAGATATCTGGGACTGTAGTTTTTTTCTCTGTTTATACTTAGTATAACAGCTGAATGAAAAAATACCAACAAAAAAAAATCTTATTTTCTAGCGAACTTAAACTAGCTTCTGATTTCTTAGCACAAACGCTTGCTTTTTGCTTTATTTTTGGTATACGTACCCTGATCTTTCACTGAGACTTTTAAGTGCAGATGCTTAAACTTGTGATTTTACTGGTTGTGAAAATAGATTTTGAGGTGTTAAGCATATGAGTTACATTTCTGTCTGTTTTATTAAGTAATGATCCAAACCTGCATTGTAATGAGATGAATACAACTTGTCATTATTAAGTCCACATACAAATTTTAAATGAAATGACTTTATGTCGTTTCAAAACGTTAGAACCTCATTAGTAAGGGTGATGTAAGACCAAGAAACTAAATGGATGACATTGAGACATGTAATAATTATTTTTATTTTCAGATAATAAATTAAGTGAAGCTTCTGGTGGTGAGATAAACAACAGTGAGCAAAATGATTTAGAGGAAGATAATGATGGAGATGGAGAACTGGAAAATGGAGTGATCGATGCAGTTCCAGTTGATGAAAATCTCTTTACTGGCGAGGACTTGGATGAACTAGAAGAAGAACTAAACACTCTTGATTTAGAAGAATGAATGCAGAAACTCAAATGGGGATTGAAATCTATGTGACAAAGTGAAAACTGACTACATTTTTTCCCTTTTTGACTAGAATTCTTAAACAGGATGTTTATGGTTTTCCAGCTGATTCTGAAGGGCACATCATATACCAGGAATACTTTCCTTCAATCTCATCTACACCAACCTTGACTATGCTCACAGCAAAATATACAGAGTAGTTCATAATAATCTGACAGCTGACTTTGCAGAAAAAGAGATTATAACTTTCAACTAAAAATAGGAGGTGTAACTACTTTGCCAATATGCAAGTGTAAGTGGGCAAGTTGATACCAGGTACAGTATAAAATCAAAGTGAACATTCTTCACCAGAACTGCATATTTAATAGTGATTGTGCTGATTTAGAAACTGTCTAAAGTGGTTTTGGGCAGTATACTCTAATGGAGCTGATGCAGATGATGCTTCTTTAAGTGTTGATTAGCTTTATTTGATCGGCTGGATACTGAAGATGCAGGTTGTGAACTGATACATCTTACAGTACAGTATAGTGCCCTCTGTTTAAAATGTTTTAAACTTTCCCCACAGCCTTTTGCCAACAAAGCTGTAAATAAAAAATATCAACTTTAAAATATTTGTCTTGACTTTTCTCTCTTAAAATGTGATAGCAAACTGCTAATAACTTCAGTGCATATCAGTAAGCATTTCCTCTCCAGCCCGTCCTGCTTCAAAACTGAAGATGTTGCTTCCTGCTAAACTAGGGTTCGCTTTAATTTGAAGTCTTTTTTCTACAGTTCAGGTGGAGCATGAGATTCTGCTGCTGACTCTGGCTCCTACTATTCTTACCTCCTGCCCATCTCTGAACAGACTTACGCATTTCTGATGTTTGAGTCTAATTCTTTTCCCACTGTGTTGGTGCATTAGCCAAGACTGCAAGCTCTGCAGAGCAGAGATGTTATTCTCATGGTCTAAATGCCTATCATATCTTTGGTATTCTATAAATAGCACTAGATCGTGCAGTAGTAATGTTTGGCTCTGAAAGGAAAGCAGTGGGCTTTATTTTGTGACCTGTAGGAGGCAATAATGCCAGGTCTAAATGTCAGATCTTGCTTTTTTAAAAGCGAACACCTCCTATTAAGACTTTTCTTTAAAGTGGTGTTTTTTTTCTAGCCATCTATAAGCTAGCATTTTACTAGTTGATGCTTCCTAGTTATAGCTCTGGCAATGTTTGTAGAAGTGTTTCTGTACTATTTACAGTTTTTGTCAAAGATTTCTACAGTTTTGTTCAAATTACTATTTAAAAACCATCAAGACTCACGGTCTTCTTACTAAGATCAATTTGACTGCTTTTGAGCAGTAAGGTTAGTTTTAACGAGTTAATTCTGTCTTCACTAAATGGACTTTTGCATCTTGAATGCTATTGCTAAAATAACCGACAGATGTTTTTTGGCCTTTCAGAGATCTTTCTGGTGGAATACTGTTTTCTTTTGTTCTTTCGTCCCCTATAGGAACATGAAACAGAACAAGAAACGTTTGAGAGAAAGGCCTCCTGAAACTGACTTCTGAATGTAAGTGTTTAACAAACAAACAAAGCACCTGCCATATCAGTCAGGAAATAAATGTTTATTCCTGAAGAATTTTACACTATGGCTGTAAATAAACAGTGCTGACTGTATTGCATTGATATTGGCCAGAAAGTATTATGACACACTGCAATTCACATGTGAATATCTGATACATCATCTTTCAAAACATTGTGTATATATAGGCCATAAATATCGATATACATTTTCCTATGATTAGGAAAACAGTTGCTGCTGCTTTCTACTTCTGTCAGTTCATTCTGCACTTCTGATCGTATTTGTTCTTGGAGGTCTCCTGACATCTTGTTTGTCTAAATTTCCAATAAAAAATGCAGAGGTGGTACTCGGGGTTGGTGAATTGTTATTGTTCTCTTTTGGAAGTGAACATTGTGATAAGAATGTCTGCCTGTATTAGTTAAACTCTGGAAGGTTGATCCTACTGATGCAAACTTCCTGCAACTAATCCAAGGTAAACCTTTTGCCACTTGTAGTAGGATGAGGTATAAGATAATAAGAATCTGAAAACAGCAATGTTTTTTAGTAGTATTTATCCAGTTTGTGGAGGTCAGTAAAATACAGTACTTGATTGTTAAACCATCTAAGGCCGCTAGGAACAGGAACAGTTTGAGAGCAGAAGTCAGACCAGAAAGGGTCAAAGACAGGGGAAGAAAGTGCTCTGAGAATTCTCCTGTGTTCCCTGCAAGGAGTGTTTGTATGAAAGTATGTCCTGGTAGCTCTTTGCCTTTGCTTTTGTTCCAGTCCCCTGGATTCCTAACTGGCTCACAGGAATTAGCCCCCCAAAAAAGAGGAGGGGGAAAAAAACCCAGAAAGGAAACAGAAAAGAACCTTTGATCTTTTTCTCTCTGAGATCCTTTTTCTTATTTCTCTCTACTCTCCCACTTGAGCTCCAAAGCATCTTAGGCATCTTTTAGCCTAATAATTCCAGAGTTCCACTAAATTACATTTTGAACATGGCTCCTACTAGCTTGTGTTAATAGGTCTCTAGTGGGGAAAAAAGAGGAAGCGGTGTCGTATAACTTCCTCGGTTTTGATTTGATGCCAACTAGAAAAAGTAGATATTTTATTAAAAAAAAAAAAAAAGCACAGTATACTTTGATTTTTGAAGAATGCATTGAATTGATCTCTTAATGTATTTCAGTGTTACAGGTATCAATTTCTTATGGAATTAGAAACAAATGGGCCTTAATCAGCAAAATGTTTAATGAAGCAAATGCCTTTATTTCTGGTTGTCTACAGGATGTATTTTATGTTTATATATCTTACAGTGATAAGTGCAATTTACTCATTCCCCTTTTCTCTTCACAGTGTTGTTAGAGAGTTAGAAGTGACCTTGGCTTAATTCTGTCTGTTTGAGCTCTTCATTAGATGCTCTCTGTTTTTACAGAAGGTGGCTTTTGCTGGTGTTAGCAATAAGACCAAGATGTTTTATTCATTTATGATGTTATAGCCTTAATTTATGTACACAGTAGGCTCCTTCATCCCACGTTAGTTATCAGTTCTTTGGATTGTAAGTCAGCTCATCTGTGTTTAGTCAGAGACCACAGAGGGAGAATTTCAGTAGTTTATACTTAGGGCTAAAAGTTCTTACAGTACAACATAGGTGGGCGTAAGTTTAATGATGGCTTGCTTAAAACTCAGGAGAGATTTCCAATGTGTACACAATGAGAATTATGTATCAGAATGAGATAGCCTGCTAAATTAAAGCAGGATACAGTGGAGAAAAAAAAAATAAGGTATCTGACCTTCCTTTATTGCCATATGAAATATATGGAAAGAAACAAATATTCCTGGAAGAGATGAGCAAATTACTGAAGGAATTTTGTAGGGGAACATAACATTGCTTGTATAGCAAGCAGTAAGGGAGACCCAAACATGGGTTGTCACATCTATGAAGTGTCTAGTTTAGAAGCTTTGAATCTTTCATTTTTCTCTTCTCCCTTTCAAGTATAAACACAGCACAATATAGGCTTTTTTTGACTTTCTAGTCTCTATAAACCAGGTTGATAATGGCTGAGTAAACCAGCAGGCTGCATCATTCCTTTCGGAGACCTCTACAGACATGGACCAGAGCTCAGTATTACTCAGTAGGTCTGTCTAGAGCCACTTTCCCTGCTTTTCTTATAAAACGGAGAGAGGGATTAGGAAGATGTATCAGAAAGTGCTGCTAAAAATAGTACCTATTTAAAAAAAAAAAAAAAAGTCTGTTTAAGGGATTAGAGTAAAAATGACGACAGGAGAAGCTAAGGGGGCGAGAGGAGTTTAACTGCTGTCACATCATCTTTATGACCTTTTCCCCTTCACAAAAAGTTAGTAGTTGCTGGAAATACACTTTGTGTTAGTAAAGTCTGTCTCAGTCATCTTTTTGCCAACAAAGACAGGAAGTTTAATTTTCTATGAATAGTGAATTCGGAAGTTATGCTCCTTCCACAGCGATATGACGTTCTAGTTCTACTGGATGTTGACGATACATAAACTACATATTTTATATGTTGGGGGGGGGGATAAGGCATGTTTCAGGGCAAGCTGTGGCATTATGTTTCCAGAATAGATAACATAAAAACAAAGCCAACTTCTCTTTGAGATAAGGCTTTATTATATTACTTCGAAACTGTATGACCAAAAAAAAAAAAATCACTGGTTAAAATCGGTGAAAATCTGTGGCAAAATTTCTGTAATAGAAAAGAGTAATCTCTGGGTATCTCTGTATAACCAGAAGCAGGCAAGGGCACAGGAAAGCTGGAAAATGCCTCCTGTCTTGTGGAAATTCTCCGTAAACGGAAACATACTGGAATGTGACCCCTGTTTTGTGCGCATATACATCAGCATTGCATGGAAGTATTGTTTCTCTTTGCTCTTAGCAGAATGCTATTTCCAGTATTTCCAGCTGACACAATTCCAAAACTATTTCTGCCAGATAAAGGGGTAGGATAAAGACTGCCCCTTTCTAAATAAAATCTGAGCATATGTTCAGGACACTTTTGCTTTGGTTAATAGTCTCTTTGGAAAAGGCAGTACTTAGATTTTTATGAAAACATTTACACACAAAATAATTAGGAGAGAATTGGATACAACAAGAAGAAAAACCATGATTTCTTCTTGATTTTTGGGGAACTGCATAAAAATTCAATAGGTTTTAACAAATCTTTAGTGATGACAGGGAAAGAAAACCCTGCATTTATAGGCTGTAGTGAGTAATTTTCCTTCCCTGGAAACTGGTGGGGGGGATAATTTATACAGATATAATATTAGTACATATAGTATTAATTTTACCTGCTACATAGAAACAGAAGGGTGGATTAGGAAGAAATTCATTTCTAAGCTGATGGTGCAGTTGGCGTGTAAGGACTTGTCACTGAAGTAGCTTGTGCAGAGGGTTAAAAGCTTTTCATAGAGTGGGCTACAGTAGCAGAGCTCATCACACCCGTACTATTCCTCGGCACCCTTAAGATGCTTGGGTAACTCCCACCATTTACATGGAGTGGGAGAAACAGAATATAGAGATGCTTTCTGTACAGAACAGTTATGTCCCATGTCAAATGAAAGAGCAAAAAGTCAGCAACTTCAGTATTTCCTCTTGTTTTGTTGTTTTCCTGCTCCAGAAGCAGAGAGCACAAGCTCCATTAAGGTGTCTAGAGCAGGATGTTGTTCCTATCCTTTCTAGAAGTCTTTGCTGCAAACGCCCGAGCGGTTTGTCTTGAAACGTGGGTTCTCACACCCTACCCCGTACTGGAATGGGGTAGCGTTTAACTTTGTGCTTCCCTACTGCATCTCATACATGCATGGGTATTATTTAAACAAAAGAAATTGTGTTTGAGTTGTATATGAAACTTTAGAGCACTGCTTTCCCTTCCCTCAATTGCTTTCTACATTATTACCTTCTTTCCCCTTGGCACTTTTCTCTAGAGAAAAGTATTTTCTAAAAGTCTTTTAAAAACATTTAAGTCTTTGGGGGCATTGATGACCAACGACTAAGTTAAGTTAGTGTGTCAAATCTGCAGAAGGTCTCCTCAGAGCAAATAAGAAGTGACTTACAATGACTAATTTTGTCAGACTAAAGAAATATGAATCCTTTGGTAAAGCGAGTAATATTATGTCTGAATTGAAGGGTATGAAATCCTAAAGGAAACGAAGTCTGGTATGGATGGAAGAAAGAGGTTGACTAATACTAAAGTAATCAAGCTACCAGTACAGAACAGATCAAACTAATAAAATCTTGGTGTGACTCACTTCCTTTTGAAGTGGAAATTTTCAAACTACATTTGAAAGCTTTGTTATATCCTTGTTGTCCTAAAGAAAAACTTGGCCTTCCAGCCTTTTGCTGAGGACAGCTTTTGCGCAATAATTGAAAGAAATTTTGCTGATCTAACGAATTGATCTCATACTTGAACCTAGGCCAGAATTGACAGTGGGTTCTTCACTTTTCCTTGCAGAGTCTGTGAGGAGGACCACGGTGCCTTATGCACCTGTAGCCTCTACCTTGTTTTAGGACTGTCCATTCCTTGCTAGGGGCAATATCAGTAGGAGAATGCAAGTCACAAAGCAGAAATTTTTAAAAACTATCCATGTTACAAGCTGCAAACTCAGAAATAGCGGAAGAAAATTAAGGATACTTCATCCAAAAATGAAGCTCATGTTTTGCATCTTGCAAGGTTTTATTCACCTGTGTTAATAACTACTTGGATGGGTAAAAATGGACAAGATTAGTAACTCCTAATAGGAAATGAGTTTTATCTGTTGAGTATTGGCAGGCAGCTCTTAGGAGTCCAAGGAATTACAGAATCATTTTGTTCAGTTCTGCATGCCATTTAAAGCAGTTATTGTGTTTAAAAACAAATCCCAGTTCTTCTGGGATTATTTTTTATAAACTTATTCTTTTATTTTTATCTCAGGCAGTAGCTATAAATCTTAACAGTGGACACAGCAGCGGAGTAAATAGGGAAGCACAGACTTTGTTTGCTCACAGTCTGTAATGTGATCTTAGTAGCTTTTCTGACTTTTTTGTTTGGGTTTTTTTCAGTTGTTAGTCATGCTAAGAATCAAACTAGTCAAGGAAAAAAAATCTATGCACATAGGGTATTTCTTGCCTTAAACTATTCTTAGCATTCTTTAGTTATTCTTAAGCTATTGGTAAGCTTAGCAACTTGTTCACAGCGCCATGTAGGGCCATGCGGGCGCCCTGTCTGGCCCGAGTGACCCCGGGGTGCTGCGAGCCACCCCAGACCCCAGACGGCAGCGCCCCGGCTGCCTCTGCCCGCGGCGCTGACGCAGTGCGGAGGGAGCCGGGACGCCCCGCGCTGAGTCAGGAGCCTCCCCGGCCGCACTACCCCGCCGAACTCCAGAGGAAGCAGAGACGAGATAAGCACAGAACAGCTTTCGGAAAATAGCTCATTCCCTTGAAGACAGGAAGCAATTTGAAGATGACTTTTTATCCCGAGGGGTGATAGCTCACGCCTCTGTGGATCATCCCAATTTTTGCCTTTCTTCGAGTCGTTCTCATCAGCAATCATAAGTAGCACTGTGTTACCAATCATTTCTCAAAATTTGCTAGAATAGCTTTAATATCTTAAGTACATTTATCCTTTCACTTTACATATAATGTGGTAAAGTGATATGATCAAGTAAAGAAAATGTTCCTTTTCCTCAGCTACTGCGCTAGTGATGAAAGCAGACATAAAGCAGATGTATTCCTTTCTCATGTGCCTTTGTGCCTTTGCTAGTGCTTGGGAACTTATTAACCTGCCTCAAGTCTTATTTTAATCAAGTCAGGTGAAGTGATGCAACAGCTGAAGCAACAGCACTAGTCAGTAAAATGACAGTAAAATTTAATCTTTATGATCTTTACTTGGGAAGCCGCAACATAAAAGGCAGAAAAACAGCAACAACTTCCAAGGCAGTTATAGGAACTCTCCTGACTTTAATGGAATAAGACGTTTTTCCGTTGGCTTCCTTATCGGACTGCTCTTGCCTGGTAATAACAGCGGGACTCTGCTCTTCCAATTGTGGCATTAAGCTGTACAGAAGGAGGTGAATAAATGGATTTTTTTTTCTTCTTGCTTGTAGGATATGATATTGATGAAAAGCATGTTGATGAAAGATGAATTTTGATTAGAAAAGGATGCATGTCTTACAGCAGAGTGATAGTACAGCAAGGTTACGCAAGTGAGTGAGCACTTTGTGGCTTATCAAAGCTACACATGTATGGTCTAGTTGGGAGGAAACAGTCCAGACAAAGCTGTTTTAAATCATTTTAAATTATAGTTAAATGCTACATTAAAAATCATAACCAATTTTAAAAGAAAGCAATGTGTTTTAAAAGCTTCTCTTGCTTTCTTTGTCTGCTCTCCTTTCCATACCAATAGCTTTTAATAACTTCTTTATTATATTTTAAACTTTGGTAAGCAGTAGATTTGCCTAGAATTCATGGTGTGGAATATTGCTATTTTATGTGGCAAGAATTCTTATAAATTTTACACGCACTCTGAAAACATACAAGTTGTCTTTACTCAGTCACCTTAAGTCCCTCACTTTCTGTTGGCTTCAAGTTTGTTTAATTGAGCTTTTAAATTACTATGAAATCAAACTGTAATAAGATATAGCGCTATTGAGGTTTTTAATTTAAAGAAACTTTATTTAGTGAGAAATGAAAACAACTGCACAGTACTAATGTTCAGTTCTTCCCCAGTGCATCCTTTAAGCGTTGCTGTGTTTTTGCTGTGTTTTACTCACATGCCTAAACATCAGGGTGCTAGTGACTGGAAGCTGACTGGGCATTGCTAAATAAGGAAAACGGGAACCATCGATTCTGAGACGTGATTCACTAAGAGGCTGTTGATGGAGGAAGCACGCTTCCCTTTTTCATGAAAAGTCTTTGTTTCTTGTGAGGAATGACATTGCTGCCTTTTCATTTTAACAAGCTAAATGGAATTTCATTCAATCTTTTCATGTATTGCTTTAATGACACTGAAATCCTGTTTTTGTCTTCATGGGAAGCTGATGTTTTTAGAGGTGGCCTATGGTTGCCCCAGGTCCCGCTGGCTTTAGCTGCTGCACGTGTGTGTTCAGGATTGCTGTGTGTGCCGAGCCCGCGTGGCGAGTCAGCGTGACACGCGTCCAGTCCTGCTCCTGCGTGACCCCTTCCATAGGAGATGGAAGATTCCATAGATCCCCAGAGCGCACAGAGCTCTCGGGGAGCTGCACCATTATTTTAGAAAAACACTTGACCTGAAGCTGAAGGCTGAAAGACACTGCATGTGATATTAATTGCCTTTACTTCCCCTCCGCGGTGAGCCAGGCGCTGCCTTTGGGCAGGAGGTCCCAGCTCTCGTGGTCCTGGTGTTCATCCTGAGCTTGGGAAGGGCTCTGCCCTTAGGCCTGTGCTTAAACCATCCGACCTCTGCTGCATCAATAACATTTTTCCATGGCGTTTATAGGAGGGCTGGCTTTGTAACACGGGAAATGCCTCAGGAAGCCTTCTGCTAGCCTTCAACACCTGCAGACCTGCAGAGAAGCAGGTGAGTTTCCCGAGCCTTTTCCTGGGCAGCTTTGTGGCTTTTTGTGTGCTGGTGGCTGCCTGGAGCAGGGCTCCTTGCCCGGCCCCAGCTCTGGGAGCCACGTACGTCCTCCCCGGGGCTTATCCCT
This sequence comes from Rhynchotus rufescens, assembly GCA_032273925.1. Taxonomy (NCBI): domain Eukaryota; kingdom Metazoa; phylum Chordata; class Aves; order Tinamiformes; family Tinamidae; genus Rhynchotus; species Rhynchotus rufescens. The sequence goes on along the minus strand of JAVCKT010037066.1, from coordinate 70 downwards.
GTTCATCCCCTCTTGCTTCGCGTTACCGTGCTCCCAGAGGGGAACAAGGGAAGGGAAATTTGGGAGCAGG
>JAVCKT010037064.1:0-11571 GCA_032273925.1 Rhynchotus rufescens | reverse complement strand
GTTAGCGTTATTAGGTACCGCATGCACATGCGTGTATGTATAGGTGTACACCCACGTACACACATTTCTTGAACATGGACTATGTTCGTGAACAAATACCGTTGTGGCACTACAAATTCATGAATATTTAATTCGTCTCCTTTTCTGTGCAGCCACAGTTCCATGGTGCTCTGATCACATTGCATAATTGCCTGGTCAACCCTCCCCATTTTTCTGTGGGACACCGATTTATTCAATGTATAGCACTCACCTAATGCACAGCTGTTTGATAGTTTGATTTTTCTCTCGTTATTCAGTGTGTGACCTCATGTCTCATTTATTCTGCATTTCTAAGCCTTGCTACGAGTAGATGAATGTTTCATGAATGTTGATAATTTTATTTTCGCAGCACTGCTCTTGAGTTGAGGAGTATATTATTGTTCTCATTTGCAATAGAGGAACAGAGCAGAGAGAGATTAAAGTTGAATGGATATGATTTGAGATACTTAATACTTGATTTGAGTCTCCATAAGGATGTGAAATCTAATAGCCAGAAGACTCCTTTGTGCATCTCCACCAAGCCAGGACCTCTTTTGCTGCAGTCCTGTCTTGGTCCTTTTTGGTTCAGACCCATTTTCCTCCATTAAATCCAAAGGCTTTTCGTAAGGACTCATATTTTAGAGTGGTCTACTCTAGTTCACCCAGTTTCTCAGACTTCTCTCAATAGAATAGATCTTCTGTGCTTGAGTCTGGTCCAAGACCTCTTCCACGTTTTCTGGGGCCATAGTTAATTTATCCTTATTGATCTCAGTAACTTATCCCTGTTATTTTGCATTTCATGTGCAGGGACAAAAATGGTATATTTCATGTCTGCTCTGAAGGAAATGTTGGTTCCTTCAGAGTGTTAGTTAGTTAGAAAGGTGTTTTGCTTTGAGATCTTTTTGAACTTCTGAGAACTGCTTCTAGGATCATCAGGGAACTCTTTGAGGAACTTCAGGGTAGCTGCTCCTAATGGGAGAGGACATCTGCAGGAGTCCATGACTTCTAGAGAGCTGTAGGAGCTTCTGTAGAAACCTGTCAGCTCTTCCCGTTGATCAGGAAGACCTTCCAGAGGAGACATGTAGCATATTACACAAAATTATATGGTTCTGAAGGCAGTGACCAAGGCTGTCAGAGCCCAGGTAGTCTTCTCAATCGTGCCAATGAGGGAGAAGGGCCTGGAGAGGAGTGAATGGATCTTGTGGGTCAATAATTGGTTGCACAGATGGTGTTGACAAGAAAGATTTGGTTTTTTTTATGATGATAGGACTCTTTTTGAGGTCTGAAGACTGCTAAGAATAGACAGGATCCACCTGACTATGTGGGGCAAAAGCATCTTTATTAATATGTTGGTCAGCCTGGTGAGGAGAGTTTTAAAGTAGGAACAATAGAGGAGGGGGCCACAGTCAAGTGACTAAGTGGTGGACTAGGTTGGCAATCAAAGACTGCACGTTGATGTGGGCAGGAGAGACCACCTAATTATCAAAACAGAGCTGAAAGGGACTCATTTCCAGCATGTTTAGCCTGAAGAAGACTCTGGGGTATCTTATCCATATGTATGAATGTCTGAGGGAGAAGGTAAAGCAGAGAGAGCCAAACTCTTCTCAGGGGTCTCTAGTGGCAGAATAAGAGGCAATGGGAAAAAAAATACAGTAAATTCCATTTAATTATAAGAATAAAAAAAGACTTTTTTACTGAGGATGGTGGACCACTGGAATAAGTTGTCCAGCAAGGCTGTGGAGTCCCCATTCTTGAAGATAATCAAAAGTTGGATGGACATAGTACTGGGCAGCCTGTTTTTGCTGACCCTGCTTAAGCAGGGGCCAAGATGCTGCAGAAGTGTCCTCCAACCTCAGCCATTGTGGAGCTGTATGTCTGATTAATTTATCTGCTTCTATCTAATATACCTCAGAGATCCAAGTGCAAGTCGTCCTGGATATCCTGAAGCCCAGTGTTACGGAGACTGGGAATAGGTTTTCGTAAGGTAGCAGAGTCGAGGCTACTGGAGTTACATAAAGGTGCAGCTGCTAGACATTATCTAAAATGGGAAAAATAGAAAAATAACAACTAGCTTTATTGTAAAAAATGACTGAGTCATTTTGGCTGTCTTTCCCTTGGTAAATTCATATACCTACATATGTACATGCAATATGTATACACATACACAATAAATATATACATGTGTGTGCATATATATATGTTTGTATATACATGTGTATATATATATTTATATGAATGACTGGTTGCACATTCAGATATAGCAGACACATGCAGCTAGCTAATAGCTACCAAGCTTCAACTGAATCACTTGAAACTTGCCACGTTTACAAGCAAACAAAACGGGTTCAAATCATAACAAGGTTTGTGAAACATTGCCAAGAGAGGGATCTACCAGCCCTTCCTGTATGAATCTACCAGCCCTTCTTGTATAACTATTATTTTTCTGAAATGAGCTTCCTTTGAGATCACGTAAGAATTTCTACCATTTTTGTTCATTCCGTGCTGTAATCCATGTAAGAATAAGGCTTTTTCCATTAGAACCTGTGAGTAGAAAAGTGTATGACAAACCTTTTTTTTTTTTCTTTTTTTTTTTATATTCTCCCACCTCTTTGCTGACTTGCAAGGTCAATTTTCATTAGAAAGGGGATTCCTAAAAAAACAAGTGAAAGCGTAATGTCCTTTAGATAGGGAATTACATGCTGAGGCTGTTTCTGATGCCTGCTCCTTACTCAGAAAAAACACCCGCTGAGCCAAGTGATTGTAGAGCAAAAGTATGTAAGTGTGCGGAGAATACACCACCCAGGGAACGATAAATAGACAATCCCACTGAATAGAGACATGAAGCAGGCCTGTCTTTATACACATATATGTGTGTTTGCTTTGGGAAGAAAAAGCAGTCATGCGGAATTACTGTGTTGGTTTACCAGTGTTTTTCGAGATCAGCGGTGGTACATCCTGAAGCAAAATTACTAAAAGCAAACAAAAATCATGATCCTTGCTAGCGTTAAGACCATATTCCATGCATCTATACTGGAAAATGTGGAATTATATAGAGACAACAAAGACTGGAACTGGTTACCCTTTTGTGGATATGCTCAGCTTACTTTGCCAGTGTTCATCCAAATTTTGTTTCCTTCTCCAGGAATTGCAGGTCCCCACTTAAAAGCAGACCAGACTTCACTTCATAGTAAAATGGAAAGTTCTGCCTGTAACATGATGACCAGAAGGAAACCAGCAGCTGTTGACAGTGTTGCAATGCCAAGCCCAGTATTATCTCTCCTACCTTCATCATCAGCACCATCTGAAGCAGGTAATGTTTTATTCCATCTCCTCTATTTATTCTCTCTCTTCTTTCCTCATGATTCCATGGATGCTTGCATGGTTTTTCCTGATTTGAGTAGTTGCATTTGAGTATGTGTGTATCTGATGTGATAATCAGTCTGTAATTTTTCTAATATTTTCTAATCGTAATGATATCTTGACATATCAAATCTATTTCATACACATACTACCGTTTGTACAATAATAAGGACATAAGTAGCACTAAGCCTTATAGTCTAGCAGGGGTTCTTTGAATGTCTCCATCTCTTTAGTATGAACATATCCACAAATACTGAATACACAGTGAATATCTGAAGAGCAGGAGAGATTTCTTTTTGCATACTTCAGTGATTTTAGCATAATATTCTGTCTTGCAAATGTGAAATTGTCTGGTGCAATGAACTGTGATTTAAAATATATTGGAATAAATAAGTCAGAGTAGCATGTTTTTCAATCAGCTCATATTTTGTGCTTCTATTTTGAATCAGATCAGAGAACTGATAGCTTTATACAGTCAGACATTGAGCCAAGTCATTCAGTCATTGTCATGCCTTTTCTCAGCACAGATAAAGAAGTTAATCTTGCATTGTGTCTTAATTTCCAATGAATGGGGAACCCTCCGTGCATCACCCTACATATGAGACCCATTAGCAGTTTCTCGATCTTGTCAAACTCTGATTCTGCATCGTCCAAAAATTTACTTGTATCACTAAATTATAATATTACATATTTAATTATATAACTGAAATGTGCTTGCTGTGTACTCCATTTGAGTTTCCTCTAGTTTCCGGAATAGTGAAAGCAAGAAATCCATGCTGTAGTGCGGCTTATAATAAAGATAGTTTTTTATATAAGAAAAAAACAAGAGCCTCCGTTCAGCCCTTAATACCTTCCTATATATAAACTAAGGACAGATATTAAAATGCGGTGGAGAATGAAACCACACAATTTTTTTTATGATGAGTTTCAAGATGAAAGTCTATGCCTGACTGCGTAGTTCATTCTTTCCATTTTCAGAAGTCTAATTAAATTGTTGCTTTATCTGTAACCCAGATGTGGAAATAATGTAGTGAAAACTGAGAGAAAACTGTGTTAATGGGAAAACAGGACAGTGCTGTGGGTTTCCCATAGTTAATGGGCAGCTCTTTGAAAATGTTTCCATCCAAACCAAGTCGATGAACTGAGACCAACTGTTGAGCAAACATTCTTCTCTGTACAGTGCTCCCACGAGTGCCTCAGGCTCCTCCAAAAGGATCTAGAATGACAGGCAGGAAGATTGCTCTCTACTACTATGGAAATAGTAGTATTTCCATAAGAATGAAGGGAGAAGACTAATGGAGAACCTCCAAAGAGTCTGATCTTCCTGGGCTTGCCTCCTCCTTTAACATGACTGAGCTGCAGTAGGTCATTCAGGAGAGGTTGAAACAGGACTGCAGAGCTTCATGTGCCTTATTTTAATTGCACAAAGCTGTATTCTAAGATGGCTCTTGCTGGTTTGTTTGCAGTTCTTGCAACTCCTTTGGAATGGGAAGGTGAGGTTGGCTGTGCATGCAGAGGTAGGAAAGGATGGAAGGGAAATGCCAAGGATGGGCTGGAGAGAAAGCAGCAGCAGCAGAGTGCAGCACTGACGTGCAGTTTTGCAGCTGGTTTCCACAGCCTGCATTCGAGATGCAGCGTTTGCAGAAGGTACTGCAGTGTTCGTGCCTCTAATAGCCCAGGGCAAGCCTTGCACAGCTGCTTGCAGATAGCAGCCCGGATCTGCCGGGGCTTATCTGAATTACTGGTGTTTTGGGAGGCCAGGCTCTCCCAGTGCTCTCGAGTGAGCTTAGAGAAAGATCTCCAAAAAGGATCCTCTGTGTAGAGGAAGAGGAAAACCAGGAAGCATTTTTCTCCTGACAGTCTTTTGCTGACAGTTGAGTTCCTCCTTTTGTTGAGCTCTTATTGCCTGTTTTTTTTTTGTTTTGTTTTGTTTTGTTTTGCTCTTTTTTTTTTTTTCAAATTCTTGGATTTTCAGGAGGCTACGGCTTCCTTCTCTCTGTCATCTCAAGTCTCCAAGCAGGTCCTGTGGTGGGAGGATGAGGAGGTGTCTCTTCCCACACTTCTTGCATTGTCAAATCCAAGCTGTCTCTATATGCAGCTGCACTGAGAGGAAATGGCCTAATCATTGCAAGTAGGTAGATGTCCACGGCTGGGAAAGGACACAGAGCAAGCAAGGTTTCAGATGAGCTTTTATTGAACGTGTGCTGCTTCAAGTAGTCACAGACTCCATTCACGATGGTGCCAAATAGGCTCAGGTTTTTGTGAAGATGCTGGTGCTGCAGGCTGGGGAAGCATAAGGAGGCAACTGTGCCCAGGCAACACGGTACCTCCATGCATCCCCAGTATAGGGAAGCTATGTCTTGTTTTATCTCTTCAGGGTCATACTCCTCTTCATCGGCCTGTACACAAATGGGATGTTACTCTTCCCCACCTCCTCTTCAGTCCTTTCTAGATGACTTCGATCAAAACAAAAGTCTTCCTCCCAAGTCAAGGCTCCCATGTGCAAAAATTAAACTGGCACAGGAAGAGAACAACAAAGCCTAAAAGCGATGAAGACAAAGTAGGGCCCAGGGCTGGACAGGATCTGCCTGGATAAAATGGAAAAAATTAGTACTTAGGTTTGTTTTTAAGCTGAGCAGTATATCACATGACAATAGGGCAGAATATTTTGTATCAAAGATTGCTCACCAAGAGCTTCCAGATGACTTGATAACACCTAATGGCTCTCACTTCAATAGTGGTTTGTTTTGGCAGATCTCCCTGATATTTTGTCGTATGCACACCTCATCAAATCTTCCCCCTGCAGACGCATCAGACTCCTTTCCACACAGTCTCTCCGCTCCAAATGTAGACTCAGATGTCCCTGACTATAATACAAAATAATACAGAATAATACTGGCTTTCTAAATATGTCCTTCAAAAAAGCTTGATTTAAAAGGATATTAATTTTTCAAGACATATATTATGACCATTGACAGAATATGTAACACTGAGCTGCAGAAATGGCACATATCGATAAAACTTCGTAAAGGCATAAAATCTTTGCAGATAGGTGGCTAATCTTTCAGATTCATTTCCTGTCCTGTGGCTTACTTTCTTTGTATTGAAAGACAAGATTAATGCCAAATCTCCTGATTTCACCATGGACCTTTTGTGTTTTATTTTTTGCTGAAATTCTCACATGTCAGATTTCCATCATAAGCTAAAAAAAAATCAACATTGGTTTCTGAAAAAAAGAAAATGCATCTTGAACATGTGGACTTTGCAAAGAAAATCTGGAAAATGTAGCCATCAAATGCAGAATATGGACAGCCAATACAAAGTGTGTGAAAAATAATTGATTTCTTAAAATCTCAAGACCTGCAGCCACTCTTAGGACTGGGGAAGAGTAGGGAGGGATGGGACTCAAAGGAGTAGATTGCTTAGAGGTGGAAATATTGGGAAAATGTATGTCAATCACCAGTGAGACCAGATGAGAGTAATTGTTTTGTGTGACAGCGATCTAACCTTTTTGATCAGATGACTGAGAAATTGCTCACTCAATGCCATTTGCCCTTAGGGCTCTTAAATCTACACTTTTTAGGGGTGACCTACTTGAGAAGAATTTTGTTCAACTAATTAGATTCTCCCTAGCAATTTCAATATTTCATTTCCTTTCTCTTTTTCTTTGGTACCGAAATGACTGCATTCCTCTTCTCTTTTGTCCTCTGTGAATCACAAACTGTAAATGGGTTTTTATTTTCCTTTTTGGTGTGGGGAGTGGGTTACATATGGAAAACATATTTTGTTTTGTAATTAATGAAAACCAGACTTTGGGAAGTTGGCCATCCAGGTCTTTATTTATAAGAGAGCATATGTCTCTGTTTTGTTTATGACTCACTCCTACTTCTTGCATTGTAACTTGGGTTTGTTTACGCAAGCTCTTTGCTGAATCCAGGCAACATGGTGGTATAAGAGCCAATAATTTATGTTCTCCAAAAGGGGAGGACAGTGAAGGAGGTTTGTATGCTGAAACTGTCATATCCCATCGTGAGCAAAGAGAGATTCCGCCACTTGACGGCTCCTGGTTATCTACAGAAAATACTACAATAGCAAATTTATTTTAAACCACTGCTAGAAGATTGTGCTGTTAGCCATGAAGAGAGTGATAACCCCCAAGTGAACCTTTCTCAAAATTCTGGCTGCTCCAGAAACTTCAAGGTTTTCAAACCCAAATGTCTGTTTGACAGTCAAGTGTAAATTAAGTTTGCAAGTAGATGTGGGCTGAGGTTAATTTAGTGGGATGTTTTATTCTTTACTGAAAAGAAATTCTGAACTCCATCATTTCTTTTCCAGCAGCACAGAACGGATATGTTAGGAGTGAAAGGGAGCACCACTTATTGCAATAGTAGAATTAATGCAGTCTGTCTCTCTCACAGAGGGGTAGTTATTTCTAATCCATGTGCAGATTCTGAGCCCTGAACAGATGCCACGTTCAGTAAAGAACAATTAAACAATTTAAGAAAAACAAGCAAGGTCTCGTGTCCTAAGCAAAGCACCAGGAGCCAAGAAATGTTGGGTTCTCTTTCCAGCTCTGACAATGACTCACAACGTGACCTTGGCAGAAGACTTAACTGCCTTGGACTTTGTTCAGATCTCGACTAGAGTGATCTGAATTGAGAGTAAGCTTTCTTTGGAGGCCATTAAAGTCAATTATATGAGTGAATAGTTCCATCTAGTATCTGCAGAGATGACATGAAAGAAACTCAAGCAGAGGCAATGAATTTAGCACAGGTGAGGTGAGCCACGAAGCTTGTCTGGGTCCACTTGTTTCAATAATAAAGCCTTTTTATACTTGCCAATGTCCATGTTGAGCACTAAAGACCAAGTTTCCTTGTCCAGAGTCTATATTAGGGGTATGCAAGGTTTAATAAATGGTCTGGTAAGCCAATACGACACCTGTATTAAGTAGGCCTTTGCTCCCTCCTACCAGAGGTTTGGAAACAAGACAGTGAGGTTGAAGGAAAACCATAATAAAACATTGCGGCAAAAAAGCTCTATTGCTTTAGACAAGGAGAGAGCTGCAGAGAGTTCTCTGAGGACTACTTAATAGTCAAAGTTGTTAGTGTTTTAATCTACTCTAGTAAAAAGGGAAGTAACAGCAATTCTTCTGGGGCCGTCACTGAAGTAAATAATCTTTTCATTTTTTTTTTTATAATTGCTTTTCTATGCAGAGTCCTGTCTAATGGCCATGGCTTCTCCAGTCTTAATAGTTTTTCAAGCTACTAGAGTTAAAAGCAGCTAGTCCTGGTGGTACTGAAAGTGGGAGAAGGGTGACTTCCCTTCACTTTTGTCTCATCCATTCCTATTTCTGCCCTTGTCTCCCAACAGCCAGCCCACCGCTGAAGAAAAGGTTCAAGCGCCGTGAAATTGAAGCAATCCAGTGTGAGGTGCGCAAGATGTGCAACTACACCAAGATCTTGTCCACAAAGAAGAACCTGGATCACGTGAACAAAATCCTGAAAGCCAAGCGGCTGCAGAGACAATCAAAGACAGGCAATAACTTCGTCAAGAAGAGGAGAGGGCGTCCCCGGAAGCAACCTCTCTCCTTCGACGAAGACTCCAGAGACCAAATGCCCGTTCTGGAAAAATGCATCGACCTTCCCAGCAAAAGAGGTCAGAGACCAACACTGAATCCTTTACTGTTGGAACAAGCAGCCACCCAAGACACAATCATGGCCACCATTGAGGCTGTCATACACATGGCTCGAGAGACACCCCCTCTGCCGCCTCCTCTCCCTCCTCCCCCTCCTCCTCCTCCTCTCCCTCCATCTCGGACGCCACGAGTCGGGAAGAGGAAAAGCAAGTCCCCGCAGGAGGAGGAGGAGGACGTGAAGGTGAAGCGGCACCGGAAAGGCCGAGGGAGCGAGAGCGAAGGCCTTCCCTAATGCCAAGGCACCCCATTGAGCGTGGGGCGCTCCCGGACTGAAGGCACAAGGTCCGTTCGGCACCCGTGGCACCATCGGACTCACTCATCTCTCCAGCAGCACGGCAGCCAAGAGCCCTCGGCGATTCGCATCTTCCTCTTCCTCGGCTTCGGCACCAGCCCTGAGGACAAAGAAAGGGGGATGGGGTGAGGGTCGGGAATTGGATGAGTGGGGACACGGAGGGCAGGTAGGGCGTCAAAGTCAGTGAGACCGTCTTGCTTTGCCGAGTTTCCAAAAACTAATCCGCATCTCAGCGTTGCTGTTCTCATGCCGTACCCCGAAGCGGGAGGTCGTCCGCGCAGTGAGCTGAACACTGTCCACAGAGCTGCGTGCTCGGCTCCGATTCTGTTTGGTGGGCCAGGTGAAACTAGGAGTAACCATACCATAGTAGAAATCACTGTAAAAAAAGAAAAAAAAAAGGAAAAAAAAAGGAAAAAAATGTAATTTTCTCAACTGTGATCTTGGTTATAATCTTTTTTTCTTTTTCTTTTTTCCAGTTTTATATACCTACCGGGCTTTGGGGCAGCATAACCCAAAACGCCTGACTCCTGCTAGAACTATATATATATATTTCTTTTTTTTCTCATTTACTTGCCTAGTTACAACTAGCTGCAATATAGGCAATAGAAAAGTAGAGCCTTACACGCGCACACACTCATTCCGAGTGCTATCCCAAGGATCGATGGAGTATCATAGCATTTAAAATAAGGTGTACATGGATATCCAGTTATGATAGCATGTTTCTGTGAAACAACTTGGCATTTTCAACAGCACGTGAAGAAGGGGTCATCTATCAGCCAAGTTGTTTTGATGCTCGGTACATATGAGAAGAGAACAGCAAGGCACTTCTGGGGAATAGAGTTATAGCAAACATGGACAAAATCACCAAAAAATAAATAAATAAATAAATAAAAAGAAAAAAAAAATAGGACAGAAAAATAGAGTAAAAAGACAGGGCCCAAATCTACCATTTCTTATCACCTGCAATTCCCAGTGAGATTGATGGGAAATCCAGGATCTGAATTATTTGCATTGGGTAGCAATGCCTTGATATGTTCTTTTAAAGAAAATAGCTAAAGTAGATTGTTTAAAAAGAAATAGAAAACAAAACCCTATTGAAAATAGATCCTTTCTTGGCAATTATTTCTTAAAAGAAGAAAAGGAATAAGTGTTCTTATCTAAAAAATAAAAATAAAAATGTTCAAAGGGTATCACCACTGCAATTGTATTAATGCCACTTTGGACATGTTCTCCAAGTTGTGGTTGCCTTAATAAACTAAAAAAAAAAAATTTTTGTACATAATGTAATTATAAAGCTCTCAGTCTGCATGGATGCAAACTGTGTGTGACAAATCGTCTCTTTAAATGGTCAGTTCAAACTGTACATTTCTCATTCAAGTTGTACGTTAGTCATTGATTTAACTTGGGGGAAACATCCCAAGTTTCCTTTCCACGGCCCAATTAAAATGTTGAACGAAAGCAAACACCGAACATGAAGCTATTCCATTGCAGAGTAACAATGCTTTAAAAAAAAAATCAGTTGCTGAAATTTGAAATAGGTACTTTTAACTATTGTATTTCTTTTTCAAGATCTTCAGTACTCTCAACACCTGGCATGGCAAGATGGATATTAAAATGGAAGGGAGGGGAGGTAAAATTCCAACAGTGGAGTAGAGAATGGAATTACTTAACGATTCACAAGCCAACTGTTATTCCCTTTTTTGAGAAATCATAGAACTGGCTTATTGCCAAGGAAACTTCAAATAGCACGACACTTAAAAAAAAAAAAAAGAAAGAAAGAAAGAACGAGAGAAAAAAGACAACAAAATTGTCCCCGCAAAAAATGCAGAATACTGCATTTCTATTCTATTATTTATTAGAAAAAAAAAGAAAAAGAAAGAAAAAAGAAATCATATCAAGACTATGGTGTTAAAGGGACACTGTAAACATATAGCTCATTATTTTTAGAGATTGGTTTTTCTTCTGTCATAGCACCTTAGCTTATGGAAACTGAGTGCATTTGGGATTTGGGGTTGGGGGCCTGGGTGAGGGGATGCTTTTCTTAAGGATGGAATGAATCCTGAGGTCCTTTCTCCTTAAAGCAAGAGGGACCCAGACTTGTTTCCAATGGGTTTTGTATCGCTCATCATAACTCATTTGCTCTTTTTGCTTTCCAATGAATGCAGCTTGGAAATGCTACAACTGATTTTGCTTTTCAGTTCCCCCG
>JAVCKT010037062.1:15547-27377 GCA_032273925.1 Rhynchotus rufescens | reverse complement strand
TGTAAGATAAGAGTAATGATATGACACATAAGTCCTTAAATAGAAACATTTAGTATGGGAAATTATGCAAGTAGAGAACAACTCTGAAAGGAACTGTGCTCTCCTCAGAACAAAAGATCAAATTTCTAAAACTAGGAATCTAATTCCAATTTTCACCTATTAATACTTTTTCACCTCAGTGCATGGAAGTGTAAATAATAAAGTAAAAACAACCCAATCACTACAGGAAGACAACAGTAAGTTACTGAGATTCACTACAAAGAAAGCATATGCTTTATGGCAAATCTTTTCCTCATTTGCTGCATCAGGGTCTGACTTCTAATTGAATGCAAATAAACGATATAACAGGTTTTTGCATACGAAGTGAAGTTATAGAACATCTGTCCCTTCTATGTACCTTATGTGACATTAAGCAAAGAAGAGGTTTGCCTTAACAGCTTGTAGGAAACTGGGTGAATCTGAAGAGCACAACAGAACTAAATCACTCTACTACTGCTGTAAAAGGTGCTGCTCTGATCTCCTGTGCACTCTCAGGTGATGAAATGCCAAGCTGGGCAAAATCAGTTTCAATGCCAAAAAGATGGAGTACTGGTACAGAAGGTCACAAAACACTATTAATTGCCTTATATCATCTCAGCGATGAAAGATGATCCAAAAATATGGGCTAGAGTGTTGGAATAAAGCATACAGTGCTAGCTAGCACTACCCAAGCAAGCTGTTAGAGGTATTTAAGGCATATCCTTAACTGCACTGTCTACCTATCTTACGCTCTTACGGACTCTAATAATAGTCATTTATGTTGTTCTTTACTTCCTCAGCACCCTGCTTCAAGAACTGTGTTTACTAGTTCAGAGTAACCATGTTGTGACCTTTTCAGAAAGAGATAGAGCAAATGTGAATATAAAAGTCAGTGTCCGGAAATTAGTTCATAAATTACTGCATGCCTGACAACTGAAGTGGAGATAAAATTCTGGTAAAAAGTATAAAATATCCACATGAAATATCCACAGAGATAATCCAGAGTGGAAAGAAAAAGTCTCCTACAGACACTATCTCTCAGTGGTCACTCTTTTGTAGCATGTATCTAAAAATAGTATATCCAAGGTTTCTCCAAACTTCTGATTTAAGAGTAAACACAAAGCAGCAAAAGTTCAAAATCTTATTTAAAATTTGTATTGCATATTCAGTTAAGAAACAAAGGATTCTAATAGCAAGAATGGATATTAGAATGGACAGAAGAATGGACATTTTAAGGTATCTGTGATAACTTCAGTGAAATACTTCCATAGGTTCCATAGGTTCATAGGCTAGGTTCTATTCTGAGATGTGAGAAATCTTTAGTACAACCTAATACATTAAATATACTATAAGCATATTATTTATTATTAGTACTATATATTGTAAGTATATAATTTATGAGGGAGGTTGAGGTGACAGAACACAAACAAGGTACCTGAAATCCCATCAAAGCCAGGAGACCTGGGCTGACTTTCCTTTGAGCTTCACACTGCCTTCATGGATATCAGATAGCTTTGGAGTGTTGGTATTGACCCAGTATTCTAGTAATACTAGAAAGGAAAGTACTGGCAAGCCCCTTTTCTATGATAAATTCCAGGAGACCTTTTATTTTGCCTTAAATAGGCAGGCATTAAGTTCTGCAAAATCTGCGCAAAGCCCCACAGCAGGATGTGCCAGCCTCTAAACCACAGAAGAATAAGAGGCTAAGACTTTGCTGCAATCAAAATGAGCAACTGTCCTCAATTTCTGTCAAACAGTAGATGTCTCCCTTCGCCAGTATTTGAAACGCGCAGGCTGTTGTTGGGTGCACATCCTCAGCTAGCATTATTTCTCTTTTTTCAGCTCACGCTCCCATCATGCCTTGTAGAAAAATCCACAGGGGGAGGAAAGATAACACTGCGTCCAAACCCTGAGAACAGAGCCCCATGAAAGCAACAAATTATAAACTCTACTGAAGAGATTTTCTTCAGAAGGATCACAGGTCTCATGCTTTAGTCATGGCCTGTTCGTTTGCCAGCAGGTTCAGAATGATCTGTGAGAGCTAAGTGATTTCTTTCAAGTAAGCTGCTCACAACGACTACAGAAACCTCGAGGATTACAGTACACAAACAATGGGAGAAAAGCGGCTTCAAATAATACACCCAGACAATGGCATTGCCATTATGGTAGCAATGCAAAATATGGACAGGGATTTAAATGAAACGAGTGATATCTGTATACTTTGCAGGGCTCACGTGTGCCAAATTTGGCAGCATGAGTGTTCATCTTGCTTGTTGCTCCACCCCTTGAACAAAGAGGCTAAACCCCATATGTGCAGGAGTTGGTGGAGCACAGGCAGTTTTGCTAATCACACTGCATGCAAAAGGAGAAAGACAAAGGGAACTAGTAATGCTTAGACTAGCATTGGGGAAATAATTAAGCATGAATGAAATATTGTATGTGGATTTGAAACGAATGTGAGGCATTCTTGGAAACAATTGTGCTGTTTCAGTTGTGCTGCTTTCTCCCCTAAGTTTCACAAAGTAATTTGCATGTCATTTAAATAAACACCATAAATTAATGCAAACTTTTTGTTTTTATTTACAGAAAACAGAATACTTATTTCCATTGTTGGACTACCTGATGGGAGTGAAAACTCAGAGGTCCTTGAGAGGAAACTTGTCTCTACCCAAAATGTTTGCTTTGTCGTGCATGAGTGAGCCAGAACGAAGGCACCCCAGCTTCAGCCTTGCCTTATGTAGGCTGTTAATCCTCTGTAGATGTAATGGACACATAGGATCAGATCTGTGAGCTGAGCCGAGCTGAGGACTGGTCAAAGCTGCTTGCATAGCCAGGGCTTCATGGCCCTTGAAAATGAGCACAGCCTCAGAGCTCCTAGATTGCTGGGATGTTCATCGGCCAAACCAGCTTCTTCTGGGAAAGCTTAGTTGCTGGGTAGCCAAGAGCACATGGCTAACACCAAGAGCAGCTCTACAGGCACAAGGGCACTCAAGTCATGTCAGAGCCCGGGCAGCCTCTGCACACCAGGATGCAGGAACGTTGCCTGCTTGTGTTTCTCTGTGATGATTTCTCTGCTTCTCTTTGAGAATTCATATGAGGTTTAACTTCAACAACCTTACAAGGCCTACACTCTTCTTTCTGGTACTCCTATTGTTTTCTCTTCCAGGTCACTATTCTCCGTTCCACCAACTTGATTTCACCTCTGCTGAAGTACTAGCATTCCTACTTGACTATTTATTTCAACTTCTTTCTCAGACTCCTTCTCAAACACACTTTTTCCTTTCACCTCACCAGAGGGGTCAACAGTGGCCAATTCAGAGCCCTTCACCCGCATACATTCAGATAATTAAAAAGAAATCAAATTATTCAAATGCAAGTCCTAATCCACTAAAAGGGGATCAGAATATAGCCTAAAAAGATGCACATCCTTTTACAGGAACAAATTAGGCAATGAAAAATAGGTATGAGTACCATCATCTGAATAAACAAGGGACCTAACTACCTGCAAAAGAATGAATTGCACATCTAGCATGACTTTTACTATCTTGGTGGTAAGATGGTAAAAGATCGGTCAAGTTTCTAACCTATAAAGATTGTCTGCATTGGTTTCTTCCACAGAACTTTTATTTCTTTGCTCTCTCCATGCTCTTTGCTGTCTAAAAAAATCCCTATATTTTCCTGCTTTCTAACACAACTCTAGCTGCTTTTCCCCATGCTCCATTATTAAAACATGTCCAACGCTTCAAATTGTAAAGCATGTGAACTCATGCTGAAATAAATGCTCTCTTCACAGAAGGACATACTGTAGTTTTAATTTCTATGTCTACTTTTTATCTTATAAATCAAGAAATTCAACCCTCTTCTCATTTTAGATATGAAGGTATTTCTTTTCATGGGTTGAGCACTTAGTGGGGTCCTAAGATTGGTTTTACTACAAAGCAAGTAAAAATGACGGAGTCTAACTCATGATTTCCAGATATCACTAGGGTGTGCTGTAGATCATGGAATTTCAGTAAAGCACAGTTGTTAATAGGGAAAAATCTAGCTGCTATACTAAATATTTTAAATTAATTGCAAACACAGACTACAATAACTCAAATTCATTTTAAAACAACATGCACACTCAAGAGAGGCAACATAACAATTTTAAACATTTTTGTTACACAGGCTTGGCAAACATAGTGCACAATTGCTACACAATACAAGAACTCACTAGAGTTAGGCAGACAATCACAGGCCTAAATTGCACGTGGATAAGTAAAATTGAGGAACAGTCCAATGAGAACTGAAAAGTGGGATTAGAACCAATGTATGTAACAAGCCAAGCCACAAGCAATATGAGACTCATTGTGCCAACTTTGCTTGATACAAATTTATGATATTATTGAAGTCACTGTGCAATAGCGACTGAAGTCACTATTACTGAAGTCAGGTAAGGCCTGAGTAGTAATGAGGCTAAACAAGCTGAATAGTAATTATTTATATCAATTAAAGTATATGAACAATAGAGCTGCAATTCCTGGTGAGATAACAGCAGGACGGAACCAAATCTCTCACAGGAGCCTGCATCTGCCCAATACCAAACATTTAATCAACAGGATGCCCTGCATGGAGAGAGACTGGCCAGGATAGGGACGTGCAGCCTCTTAAAGAGGTTTCTAGCTTGTGGCTTCCACCCAATCCCAACTCTCTTCCTAAGGGCTGGGAACGTTGTGGGTATGCTGCCTTGCTGCAACGTACACACAAGAAGACACTCAACTCTGGGAAATCTGCAGCAGCTTTCAGCTCTTGCACATGTAACATCAAGTTCAGGAAAGAAACCTGAACCTGCCATGTAACCTTTCTGACTACCAGCTCTTGGTGCAGTGATCAGCAGTGAGATAAAGAATCTTGCAGAATAAGAATCCTGAGTCACCAGTGTTTTTAAGCACACGCTTAACTTTAAGCATACATTTATATTCAGAAACCAGCACAGACTTAAGCACAGTTTTCAAATCAAGCACCTATTTCAGAACAAGCTCAAAGATAATGATCTGCTGCACTGAGGCCAAAGCTGCTAAGATGCACTCAGTGTATCATAGCTAGTGGTAACAGCAAACAGAATTACCACATGATGCTTCAGCAGGCTGTATGAACTGGGTTTGGTATCTTACACCATGAACCATGTATTCCTTATTATAACCATTTGTATTAATATTTGTTTACTAGAGAACTCCAATCAGGGCCTTATTGTGTTAAAGAATGTATAAGCATAGGAAAATGGGATGGCTTCTATAATGAGTGCATCACAAGGCCCACTGCCATAATTAACATTGATTAGCATTGATGCAAACAGCATGGGAAGACAAAGATTGAGCCAATCTGGGGATGAGGTTGCCTCCCCACTTTGGGTAGCTCCTCTGGTTCCCAGCCACGCTGTTTCCAGTGGGAAGCTCCAGTGCCTTAAGCTCCACTCTGCAGCTCCCATGAGCTCATTCTGGGGACATGGGATTCAAGGTGTCTTTGCCACTTACAAATCCAGTCTGTGCTGTTGCAGGCAACCACATCACATTATCCTGCCCTTAAACTTCAAACCATTGTCCACTTGTTCTTCCTGCTCGGGCCATACAGAATAGCTGTTGAAACATTGGATTAGATATCCCTACATTTAAATACAGAACGAAAACCTGCTATTTACTGTAGCAGATCAGTATCAGTGTGAAATGCAATGCCTAGATATGACCTAAAGTCAGGCTTCAGAGTATGTAAATCAACTGAAATGAGAAACCAGTACTGAATCTGTTGCTAATTTTTGAGCTGGATATTCTCCCCTGCTCCCCCAGACACTCTTCCTTGCATTTAATACTCCTCCTCAATCCTGTTGTGAAACCATCTGCTTACAGCCACCACAATCAATTCTGATCAAACGGGACAGGTGGCAATCTCCAGCTAGTTAATGTCTTAGAAAAAGCAACCCCCCTCCCAAAAAAAAAAAGGAAAAAACAGATTCATTCTAACTGAAATCTCAGAGGAGTGACCTTAATGGACATGAGATGTGGAGCTGCATGTAATAACTTTCCTCCCTCTAACATACCACCCTTGCTGGATCTATAATTATCATATGCATCTTCTCATCCTAGGCCTATGATATTTTCTCAGATTTGCCTTAGATAATTTCCTTTCCAATTGTAGGAAAAAAAAAAGGGGGGAGCGCTGACAGCTCTGTAATGCCAGCAGGAAAAGGTAACATTTTGAAATGGATAGTGTGAAATTACAGGGTTTAATATTTTGATCATGTTCATTAAATACCTTCATTAACTAAATGAGATTCAAGTCCTGAAACTTTCCTGTGAACTATATTCTCCCCCTGCACATTTTTATTGTATTACCTAAAGAAATACAGCAACCTTGAATTTCACTTTCCTATCCAGTGCCATAAAATATATTCACAGAAAATATATTAACACTAGAAGTTTTGTTCAGCTCCACATGACATCACTATTGTCCCAATCTTACCTACACTCTTGAATATCCTCAGACTCTGTATCTGTCTGGAAAATTGTCCCTTGCATTAAACATTCATGTAAATGTTTGCAGGATTACACTGCATCTATAATTTCAAACACACAGAGGGCATGTCGGTGTGCACAACTGTAGTTACATTCTGATGTTTTGCTACATTTTGCTTTTTCTTTTTTCAACCTTATTTCTTTAAAGGTACTTCTGTAATTTCATTCACAGGAAAATGAAAGACAATTCTATAAACTCTAAAAGTAAGCTTGGATCTGCTAAGAAGTTCATCATTTTACTCGCAGACTTTGACCAGTTGTTCTTATCTGCTTTAGGTTTGACACTGCTGAGAGCTACAGGCATGACTTATAAAAATAAATAATTGTACATTCAGAGTGATGAGCATTTTTTTTAAATTTTAACTTTGCCAAAATACTGTCTAGGATACTTACAACTGGAAGAGATTTACTTTTGACCTTTTTTTATCACTCATTTCTAATAGTGTGGTTGATTTACATTATTCACACATTTGGAAAGGTAATGTCCAAACACACTTTTCCCCTTTTACTTCTCACAGGATTGCTCATTACATTTGTTAAGCTATTTAATTCTCAAGGATCTACTGGAGACACAGTGAGGACCCCCTGAACACCAGTTAAGAATAAACCTGTAATGAGAATAAATTACACACACATATCAATTGCTACAAGTCTTGTACGGCATGAAACCTTTTTACATAAACATCTGCTGCATAAATAACTCTGATACATTAATAAAAGCCCTCCCCACCCAAATCGAACAAGGGAAGTGTAACAGTTAGCAGATGAGTTAAAAGAATAAACCTATTAAATAAATAAATTTGCTCTACACCAATTTATGTCACTGTGGTACTTAAGGCGAAACCTTTTAAAGGAATAGATTTACTGTGCATACGGATCTCCACTGGGTATGTGTAATTATGCAAAGGCAAGGCATTACTTTTAAAGTGGATGAATGGGTGATACTTTTTGATTTACTGCTCGAAACAGAAAAATGGTAATGGCATGAAATAAGCATTTGCAAAACCGTTTTGGCAGACAGAAAATGTTTGATTTACCTAGGGCATCCATCAGGTTCTGTATTTTAGATCAAAGTAGATAAATGGAAAGGCAAATGGAAATTTGGAAAAAAAAAAAACCCTGCATTTCTGTCAACCCTGCAAGGAAGTTAAATGTTTGGAGGAAGGGAAAAGCCCCAGGCACTTTGGATGGAAGGATGTCACAATTCATCACTGATTTCACAACCACCATTCTGTA
The DNA here is from genome assembly GCA_032273925.1 of Rhynchotus rufescens. Classification (NCBI taxonomy): domain Eukaryota; kingdom Metazoa; phylum Chordata; class Aves; order Tinamiformes; family Tinamidae; genus Rhynchotus; species Rhynchotus rufescens. The sequence goes on along the minus strand of JAVCKT010037062.1, from coordinate 19,575 downwards.
TATTTACCTGGAAAGGTGAGAAATTCATGGAAATAACTGAAACAGTTTCATTTGGGTCTAATTCTGAGAGAGGATTTGAAGAAGCTGGCAAAGCTCAGTTGGAGATCAGATAGTGGGTACCCTGGACCATATTTTCCTCTCCTTACTCCAACCTGGCTTACTCTCTTTTTCTTCTAGCTTGAATTCACACTAGTGAGGAAAATATATTCCAGTCAAGACATTCTTCCAAAAATCAAAATCTTTGCTGCCCTCTCAGATCCCTTCAAAACCTGTGCAATAGGAAATCACACTGAAGGTAGGATAAGGCTTCCTGGACAACTCTCCATGACAAGTCAGGAGATGAAAGAACCAAAAACCATTTTCTTTCCATCGCAGAATTTTTCCTTGAACTTCCCAGTGAATAGCATATTTCCAAGTGTGCCATATTCCTGTTCCGCATTTTACAGACTGAAACTCAGCCCATGAGCTGTGCAGTATATGCACTGTGTCCAGCCTCCTAAAGCATTATCAGACCTGTGGTGCATGTGTTGCGCAGATGGTCCGAACACGCACAGGAAAGAAAAATGTGGACACATCCAAGTTGCTGTGCTTGTACACACCAACAGGATTGAGCACACACAAGAGACATGGCCTCAGAGGACTTCCTGTGAGTGTGCACCCCTTATTCAATGCAGAAGGCATTTTCAGTGTCAGCTTGCTATACATGCACTCTAGAAAGGATCTGCTCACAGGCAGAGAAAAGGCTGGGATTACTACACATCTGGAGATCTTCACTAATGTACAGAATCCTTGAATATTACTTCTGGACAAAATTTCTGCCTACTCTATCAAGAAATAACACAGGGGCCTTGGGCCTTCCCAGAGCTCTCTGCAGTGCTCCACAACACCATGAGCATTAAGAAGGAATTCCATGGGCTACTTCCATATCGATTTACTCCACTGAAGGTCTGCCCAGCTCTTAGGAAGCACTGATGTCTTTTACTCAGGTATGCCAAAAAGTCAGCAGGACTTAAAATCTTACACTATCAAGACAGAACTGACTGCCTGCTAGGATATTTCCTTTATTTCATTTAATTTAATAAAATTCAGTGTACTAGTGTTGCACCTCTTCTATGCTGTGCCTATCCTTTGTCATGCTGCTCTGAAACGAGCAGCAACTTGCCTAGACTTCCACATGCATAAATTAAACTCTCAAAATCTAGAAGCATGACTAAAAGACCACAAAATACAAGATGTGGTTATATATGTAGCACTTGAGGTACCTATGTAAGCCGAAAATTTGTGCATATCCAGGGACATCTGAAAGTTGTATACCTTGTCTGTAGGAAAAATCATAGCAAGTTTCCATGCAAGGTATTAAATAAGTGTTAAAATATTGAGCTAGGAGTAAGGACAGACTGTATTTCTCCTCCTGTAATAAATCAGCAGTGCATGTATATATTAAATCCAATCCCTTGATGTGTCCAGTTTCAGTGATAAAAACTTGGTGAGCAGGGCAAAAGTTATTGGGTAGAGATCAATATGTTTGCCTGTTGTCCTTGATTGGCAATAATGCAACGTTTTCTCCTTGACTGTAAGAGGTGCTTTTGTGATTTGGGAGCATAAAGAAATTCTGTACTTGACAGATTTATGCAGTAGGAATACGCTAATGTCCTTTGACCCGCTTAAGAATAAATACAACCTACCAAATTGTCATTTTTATGGGTATTTACAACTGAGGCACTTTGTAAACCTAAGAACTAATATTTCCCAGAGGAAATCTGTGCTCTCGAATGTTGATAAATTATTGAAAAATACCAGCCACTACCAGTCCTACAAATTTTCTCTTCTATTTTTCCTATTTTTAGTTACAGGGGAGTTATCAAAGCAGACTGGGCCACTGTTCTATTTCATAGGGATTTTGCTGCAGTCATGGCTAGAGCTTCAGAAGAGTCCTACAGTATTTTATCTTCGGCCATTTGTGCAAAAGAGAATCTTTCCTGAAACTTGTAGGATTTAAGTATGCAAATGGATTGTTAAACATATAATTATTTAAGTTCTCAAATTTACTGTTAGCAAACTATAGCAAACTATAATTCCTCAGCCTGAACACCAGGGGGTTCATTTGCTCTCACGAATGTTTCATCAAAATTGCAGCAGTTTGCACGAGGCCTAGTGCAAGGACTAGAACAGGCCGTTCTGGTTCCCCCAAGTGCCACTGCTCCCCGCTCTGTGGGTGTGCAACATGTACTTGGTAAATGTGATAACCAGGTTACTGACCAATGACATGTCTAGGTTAACTCCACAGGCAAGGTGGCCGTAGAAGCTTCCACTTAATTGCTGTATCCTAACTCCACAGTATCTCAACTTCCTACCCACTCACAGCATTTGTTCCTTCTATCACTTCTGCACTGTGTCCCCAAAACTTTCTTTTTTCCCTTTTGGTTGTATGTCTGTAAAAAGAACAGATCCTTCCATGCAGACACTTGCAACAGTTCAGATTTTAACTAAAGCATTATGACGTGGAGCTCTTCCCTACTTTTACTCCTTTTCTAAGGGCAGCTGCTTCTCTATTTTTCTTTGCGCATCTGTGGACAACAGAATCTTTTCTCTATCACAAGAATGTCTTCATTAAGTCAGTTTCTATCTTCAGCGTATTCTTAGTCTTCTGCATATACTATAATCTATGTGTGTGCACAAGAAAGGATCGAGAGGCAAAATGAAAAAGCAGGAAGCTGCAATAGACAATGAGGCAGGAACTCTGGGAAACTTGAGCATCTTTTCTTTTCCCTGCTGTGCTGCCTTCTTTACTGTTGTATTTATTGCTTTCATCCTTCTTTACTGTTGTATCTGGAATCCCTCCTACATTTGCATGAAACATAATTGCCATCTCCTCTGTTTTGTGACTTCAATCACAAAATGAGGTTGAGGCACGACACAGCTAATACAGTAACTACAACATGAAGTCACATAACTCTGAATTTGATTACTATCTTGAACACTTAATCTCAAATAAAATTTGGCAAACTGGGATCTTTAAAGTTACTTTTAAACTTAACCTACAGTTTTGCACTTAATATTGTTTGCAAAGCACTAGAGTGCTAATGTCAGTATACTCATCAGCTCCTGCACCTAAACTAGAAATCCTATCCCTTTTGCATAGGCAGCAGGACAGTCCCTTTTGCACAGGTAGTAGGATAGAAGCAGAATGTGCATTTTAAATTATGTGCATTTTAAATATGCCATGGAAATAAAAAATGGACAGGGATCACTTTTTGATATCAAAAAGAAACCCTACTTGATAATATATTAGTAATTTTTAATCAAGAGAATTCCCCTCACACATCTTTTCCTACTCTGCCTGAAGTGTTTCGCGGGACATATTTTCGGCTCCCCTACCTTTGCTAATTCTGGAACTTCACATTGTAAGCAAAGAAACTGAAAGTAGGTTGTGACTTGCAGCCGTTTTGCCTAAGGTAAAGGCTTTCATATTTGCATTGCAGAAAGAGTTCTCATTTTTCCCCTAAGATTATCTGTGCACTTAACGACTGGAGGAAAAAATCATCCATTACTCTCAACATTTCACTGGAGACCATCTGCCCTCACTTTTGCTTCAGCTGCTGCCTCCGTTTTCTGTATTTGCTGCAAATTCTACACAATCTGACTGGAAGAAACAACTGTTCTCCGTCTGTGAACAAAGTGTAAGGGAGAAAGGGAGTAATCTATGAAGGCTGGAATATGTCAATGCCCCAAAGGCAACACTCTGAGATAGCATATAGAGAAGAAGTAATTTTGCTAACTGAATCATAGAATCATAGAACGCTTAAGGTTGGAAGGGACCTCAGAGGTCATCTAGTCCAACCTCCCTGCTCACTCAGGGTCACCTAGAGCACGTGGCACAGGGCTGCGTCCAAGCGAGGTATTTATACACACTAATCAGGTCCCCCCTCAGCCTTCTCTTCTCCAGGCTGGACAGGCCCAGCTCCCTCAGCCTTTGCTCACAGGGCAGATGTTCCAGGCCCCTGATCATCCTGGTAGCCCTGCGCTGG
>JAVCKT010037062.1:0-15447 GCA_032273925.1 Rhynchotus rufescens | reverse complement strand
GTTTACCCTCAGTCCTACTATGACGTTTACCCTCGGTCCTACTCTGATGTTTACCCTCAGTCCTACTCCAGTGTTTACCCTCGGTCCTACTTCAACATTTACCCTCGGTCGTACTCCGATGTTTACCCTCGGGCCTACTCCAAAGTTTTCCCTCGGTGCTACTCCAATGTTTATCCTCGGTCCTACTCCAACGTTTACCCTCAGTGCTACTTCGATGTTTACCCTCGGTCCTACTCCGTTGTTTACCCTCGGTCGTACTCTGTTGTTTACCCTCACTCCTACTCTGATGTTTACCCTCGGTGCTATTCCGATGTTTACCCTCAGTGCTACTCCGATGTTTACCCTCGGTCCTACTCCGACATTCACCCTCGGTCCTACTCCGATATTTACCCTCAGTCGTACTCCAATGTTTACCCTCAGTCCTACTCTGATGTTTACCCTCAGTACTACTTTATTGTTTAACCTCGGTGCTACTCCGATGTTTACCCTCGGGCCTACTCCAATCTTTACCCTCGGTGCTACTTTGATGTTTACCCTCAGTCCTACAACGACATTTACCCTCGGTGCTGCTCTGATGTTTACCCTCAGTCCTACTCCGATATTTACCCTCAGTCCTACTTCGACATTTACCCTCGGTCGTACTCCGATGTTTACCCTCGGTGCTACTTTGATGTTTGCCCTCGGTGCTACTCCGATGTTTACCCTCGGTCCTACTCTGACGTTTACCCTCGATTGTACTCCGATGTTTACCCTCGATCCTACTCCGATGTTTACCCTCGGTCATACTCACGATGTTTACCCTCGGTCCTACTCTGAGGTTTACCCTCGGTCCTACTCCGAAGTTTGCCGTCGGTCGTACTCCGATGTTTACCCTCGGTGCTACTCCGATGTTTACCCTCGGTCGTACTCCGACATTTAGCCTCGGTTGTACTCCGATGTTTACCCTCAGTCCTATTCTGATGTTTGCCCTCGGTGCTATTCCGATGTTTACCCTCAGTGCTACTCCGATGTTTACCCTCGGTCCGGCTCCAACGTTTACCCTTGGTCGTACTCCGATATTTACCCTCGGTCCTACTCCGACGTTTACCCTTGGTGCTACTCCAATGTTTACCCTCGGTAAACTACTTAGGTAAGTATTTAATAGGCTGATCTGGATTTGAATAAGTGAGTATCTGAAAGTTTCTTGGTGACAGATGAAGTGAGAAATATGAAGGCATGAAGCGATATAACGTCTTCCAGGTAATATTGAGTAAACATGGATGCATATTCTAGTCATTCATCATATGAGAACACAGTGACTGAAGTTATTAATGTAGGTCTTTAACATCCATTATTTGGGCAACAGGCTTCCTATTCCTAAAACAAGAATTCAAAGGTTCAAATAATCCTTACCACTGAGTGTCAAACAATGATCAGAAATGAAAAAAAAAAAACAATGCACTAAAGTTCCATCCTCCTTACCGTGAACAATTTATTGCAAGTCCCACTAGAAGCACAGACTCTTATAAAAGCATGGAACTAGCTGGGTTTTCCTAATGACTCTATGAAGGAAATCCAGCTCAATAAATCTCGGAATGACTTCAAGTCCTGACGGCATTTCTGCAGTAGGGAGCCCAGAGTGGATTGCTGTTAGATAAATCTAACGAGCTGTGGGCTAATCAGCAGCTTTCATGGAAGTCAGATGTAAGATGGCAAAGGCCCATGTTGGCATATAAGTCCAAACCTGGGCACTAAGGCTAACATGACTTTCTAGGAGTGCAGCTCTCCAAGTTACCTGTTTTCAGTGCACAATACAAGTATTTAATAATGAAGTGAAGGTTTACTTCGACGTATATATTAACTTAAACCACAAAGTACTATCATTTTTATTACAGTAGTCTAATGACTACTTACTTGTAATTTCACTAAATAGACACCATTTTTCCTGGTATTTTTTTCCAAGTAAAGATGGTACTGAATCTTTGTATGAACTCATTTTGCTACACAAATAGATATTTAAGTTCTTGTGGCCTGTTTGTAAGTTAACAGAGAGAACTACACAAGAAGTACAGATGGGTACAGTAGATAACTGTGCTATGAGCAATGGATGTTTTACTTTCATAATCTCTTCTCTTAAGTTCATGTTCAGCACAAAATAGACAAAAATAGTATAGTAACTATGCAAGAGCAAAACATGAGATAAAGAAGAGATCCGACAAGAAAGGGAGGCCACTATCTGACATTTTAAAAGGGCAAATCGAAAGCAATCACAATCCAACAAAATGTTCAGTGTAGGATGAGGTGATAGCTTCGGATAAACTCAGTATGCTGTAATGAGGCTAACAAGTGCTGTGTGTTTTAATGTAAATTAACACAAGATAATCTCTTCACATATTTAAGTGATGCACTTCAACTTAATTAATACATATTTAATAGAAGTCTTCTTGAACAGCTGTTATTTACTTCTGGAGTTTCTACACATTAGCACTGCCTGCTTTGTTCTGCTCTGAAGTTATTCATGCTCCAAAGTACTTTAAGAACTCGGGCTGTATAAAAATTGAACACTCTTCCCAAAAGAGACAGCCTTTCTGATAACTTAATATTTTAACATTAAATATTCAAGCACTTTCTGAACAAAAGGTCAAATTCTATTTAAAGCATCTGTGTGAAACAAGCAAGCAGATGCTTAACACTACTAGACAAATACTTTCCGCACCAAGAATGATAAAGAGTTGGCGATCAATCACCTTCCCAGGCTTGAAAATCAGCTTTCCTTTACTTTTGGTCCCTAAATTCTGCAGTTACAGTTTATATGTAATAATATAGAACGAAATTATGACCTGTTCCTCCTGCAAGTGCTACCCAATGGTGTGCTAAAACGAAGTACTGAGGGAGTGAAAGTATTTGCTGTATGTTCTGAGCACAAGGCCAACTCACTGGGGTTTTGTCTTAAAACTACTGTGCATGACATTATTTCAGTTGCATCTTATATATGGTATTCAAGTAATTTTCAACTACCAGTCCTTTTATTCAGATGTAAATCCACCAAAGTCATAGCCATTTGTGAGATTTTAAGATATGTGTGACTATATACCAACACAAGAAATATGCTAATACTTTACATTTGCACATTTGTAGCAATGAATGCAACAGTTCTTATCAGTGAATTAGCTATAGTTTTCAACTGACTACTTTAAAATGTTTACTCTGCTTATGGGATTAGTACTGACTAGTGCTCACTGCTTACATGGCAGCCTTTTAGCTTGTATGTTTACTGAAAAAAATGTAAACTTCATGACAGTTCTCTTAGATAGTATGTCATGGTACAGTCATCATTAAATCTTCTGTGCAATCAGCTACAGAAATACATGCCACTTGTGAAATGCCTTGAAATAGTCCCAAATACACAAAAGAGAAAAATATATACTGATTTAAGCTCACAGCTATTACTAATATCTGAATTCATTCTTTTTTATTTCATAGGGTGTTTTTTCTACAATAAGGAGGCTGTAACAAGGAACTCATAATTTAGATTACGAACCTAGATAATAAATCAGATCAACACTTTACCTGGTGAGCAGTTATATTAAAATCCTCAAATACTTGTGTACTACCTATACCTGAAGTTTTGACTTACAGTTGGAAATGGAATGAAAAACAGGATGATGCAACTGCAATGTTTCCTGATCACTATGAGTAAACACAAATATTAGCGCAGTCAGAAAAGGAAGGATGGGGACAAGTAGCTGGGATGGAATCATGCTTTTTGATTGAAAGGCAAACACAGAGCAGAGTAAAATGCTTGTATAAATATGGTCTTAGAAAAAGTAGTGCCAGACACAACAAACGGACACCTGAAAAGATTTCTGTGCACTAAAATTTTGTCAGTCTGCTTGGGAAGAAAAGGGAGATAAGCAGAACATCAAGGTTGTCCTCAGGTCTTAAAAATGTGTTTTATAGGAAGCCAGCACACCAGAGATACATGTCTACTCCTGTGGCGAGCGAGGTGGGAGATAGACTATTCCAGAGAAATAGCACCCGAGGAGAAGACTTCACCTCAGGCTGCAATGTTTTGTAATCATTGTTACATTAGCAAAACTAAATTTCTTAAAAATTCCACTCCTGCCTTTGTAAGGAGCATGTTTTGCTCAGGGAAGAACTGCTAGCTAACACACACAAAAAAAATGTATACTTGCTTTGATATATACAATTTAACTTGCACCAGGATTAGCAGAGCTGTCAAAGAAGGAGATCTCAGAGGACCGACTTACCTCACAGTCCCAAGGAATGGAAATATATGCCCACACTTTATACATCCACAACACAACAGATCCTCTTTGTTATTTTTTTTAAACTTCCTTTGAGCTTAAAGATGAAACTGAAGTGCAATTGCCAATAATATACACACTGAGACCATAATATTTCCCCCCACATTTTACAGGAAAAAATGAAAAAGTGTATTTACCTTTCAGTTTTGGTAGAAAGGCTTCAATCATAATTACACCTGCGTGCATAGGAAGGAACCTGGCAGTTGTTAACATTCCTACTAGTCTGGAGAGGTACAAAGCTGTAGGAACTTGCTGAAAAATAGCAATGAACCTTTCTTAAAAAAAAAGAAAAAGGGAAAACATTTTGAATAAATTCCAACTCTACTTAAAGTGTAATTATATATTTACATTTATTCTCTAATAAGTATTATAAGTAAATCAATTTCCCAATTATCTTAGATTTTTGTATGGCATACAATTATTACATTTTTTTCTAATAAATGCACAATTCTAATGAAAAAATAATGATCTTGAACTTTAATAGAGCCCTTCATTTGAGGAGATGAAAGTGCATACATTCATTCATTTATTATGTCTTACAACCCCCCTGTGATGTAGGTACTATTATCATCATTTTACAGATAGGGAAACTGAAAGGCTAATTAACTTGTCCAATTTACAATACTGTTAGCTGTAAACTTAGGGTGTCCTACTGCACTCACAAGTGAAAGAAAACTGAGCTCATCCTATGATGAATATTTACTAAAAATGCTTAAACTCCATAAGCATTTTACTTATAGTAGAGGTGTATTACACAAGCCAATGGTATTTGATTTTGTGGATTTGAGTACCTCAGAAATATGCTGCCTAGAAACAAACATCTACAGTTAATTTTAAAGTGTCATTTGGTTTCACAACTAGGTGTGGAGATGATAGGCATTTTCATTTAACGTTATTAGCCCTTCAAGTGCACATTCGTATTTTAATTCTGTATAATGTATCAAATTCCATTTTTCATACATACAAACAAAAACACTGTTTGCTGACAAACTCATTCTCTCAGTTTTCTTATGTGATCCATAAATCTATTCACTCGGTCAGGATCAACACCATTTGCCCAGTATCCTTCTTTCTTGAAATACGAACCAATTATTAAGGCATTTGCATCCAAGTAATTCCTCACATTCTCCAGAGTCACTCCAGACCCAATCAGCACAGGAATCTTCACGGCATCTTTTACCTCTGAAGTGAAGAAAAGAATTAGAATTATGTCCTCTGATCACCTCTGTCCAGTCTTTAAAATTCCCACAAGGTCAAGAAACTCAGATCATGGTTTTATTACTTTTACTAGAGAAGAAAATAGCTTCTTTAGGGAAGCCATCTTTAGCTTTGAGCAACTGTTAACAAAACACAATTTTGCTTTGCATTCTGTGATTATGTGAAGCCCTGCAAAATAGCATTCCTGGCCACATTTCACAGGAGAGCTCCAATTCTATAGGAAGAGGGGTCTAAAACCCCCAAAGTTATATCCCTTTTTCTTCTCAGGACATCAGCATCTCCTGCCTTCAACTGCATTCCTGCATAAATTTATTTGTCTCCCATGCCCCTGGTGAGGAGGAACTTTGGATCCAGGAAGCCTTTACATAGCAGGACTAGCATGGTTTTTGCTGCACCCAGGATTCTCACTTAAGGCAACTGCTTCCATCACACTCAGAGGCTCCATTGCACTTAGGGCACTACGTAGGCATGGAAAGGAGCTGCTGTTTGCATTGCAGCAGCAACCGATGCAGGTTCCAGACAAATGAGGTCCACTGCCTCAATAGACAATTTCCCCCTGCTACAGTCACTCTGCCTCCTGCAGATTCTTAACTTCTCCTCATTTTCCTTTCACCTTAAAAGAACTAAAATCTGGACCCCTTGAAAAATCTTATCAAGATTCTGTTCTTGATTTCTCTCAAGAAGGAAATTCTTCCTATCAAGAAGAATCGAAATACAGAAATAAGAGGAAGATGTTGTTCTTTCTCTGCATTTATTGTATCAGCTTACATTCTTTTTTGCAAGCATGTGGTGAGATTATTAGAGTGGCAGAACTATCCAGTAGGGCTATGATCATTACAATTCTTCAGTCATCAGTTTAAATCACAATAATGGTAGTTGGTCTGGTATATATTCCTGCCAGCTCTCTTTGCTGCATTTATGCTGTGTGGTTATCTTGCAGAAGATCTCCACTGAAGAAGTAAAAAAAGGGCCTTATTCACATGAAAAGGAAAAGGAACATGGCACACACTTCACAATAAATTTCAAGGGACATGGAAGTAGGAAAGCAAACATTGGTCATATGGAATCCAGTTAGTTTACCAGAAAGCAAGAATACAGTGCTTTCAGGAGGGCTAACTCCTCCTCCCCTTCCTACTTCACTAAACAAAAGACATCAATTAAACTTTAACATCTTACTGTTTCTTCATTGAGGAACAACAACCAGTTGCCGCAAATATCCAAAGACAAAAGAATAAAACTAATGAGTGTTAAAATAAAATAAAAAATAAGTCTTTTTTTCACAGCAACAAAATAATTCATTTTTAGTTATAATACCGTTAATGAAGTTCAAAAAAAAAAGAATTTTATTTATATAGCACTCACATACTTTTAGGAACATCAAACCTTCAAACCTGCTTTACATAGATTCATAAGTAAGGTGTTACAACTGACCACAGATTTCACAGAATCCAGAATGGTTGAGCTTGGTATGGACCCCGAGAGACCATCTAGTCCAACTCCCTGCTCGATCAGAGACACCTAGAGCATCCAGGCACAGGGTGGCATCCAGGTGGGTTTACACAACTCTACTGCATTCCCAGAGAAATTTTGTTCAAAGCCAATCTGCTTTAATGACAATACGTAAGACACAGTAGCAGGTAGGTTTTCTTTATTTCCCAACAGCAGGAAAAACGAAGAACCAAATGATTAAACAGTGTGATCACAAGGGTGGGAGACAACAGCATAGCCCTATTGGGCAAAGATGCAAAAATGCAGCCTGAGACTGATGAGAAACTATCCCAAACCTCCAAGCTCCTCTACACAGCAAGAAATCCGGCGCCTGCTGTGATCTGTACGTGACACGTGCTGTCCACATGCAGCCCTTCCTCTCCTCAGACAGGCTATGTGAACGATGGCAGGAGGAGTGCCCTGTCTCTAGCAAGCCTAGGTTATCTTATTAAGTATGCTGCAGAAATTACTTTTAAGTCATTTCCAAGCACATCAAGGCCTCAAGTTGATTAGTGTAAAATGACTTGTCTATTGGCTTTGTTAATGCAAATTCTAACTTGTAAAAGAAAATAAAGCAACAGCAGCGAGATACGCTTCTGCACAATGACGTTCAGTCATTGCTAGATGTCTCTAAACATACAGCCCTTGTTGAAAATGTTTTTCAGCTTTCTTCCTCTGATAATATTTTCTGACACGGAGAGAAAAGGAGGCAATTTTGTGATGTTAAAACACCAGATTCCAGCATTTACAGAACTTACACATTTCTCTATTTCAATAAACTGTAACTAGAGGGCACTGTGCTCTTTCTTGTGGCAGTACATCTGCAGACATGTCTTTAATAAAATCATATGAAATAGTGCTTGGTTGCAAAGCACAATGAAAGCATTTGAACTATGGTATGCACAAGTTACATGAAATAAAGGCCAAATGCTCCTAGCTTGAAAACAATGGCAAAGAGCAGTGTAAAAATAAGCACCACTGGGCCAATAACTTGCTCGACTACTCTTCTTTAACAGCTTTTTCATATGCAGTAATCACTGTACCGTACACAGCACTGTTTATGGTAATGCTCCACTGTAGCACATTTTAGCTTTTATATTCAAAGGACTTTCTTCTTGTCATTAAATCTTGGGCTTACAAAAAGTACAGATCAGAGACTTAAAACTCTTGTTTATCTATAGGAGGGAACTGCAAAGGCAGCAGCCTCTATTTTGACTTAAACAGACCATCAAAATGTGGGAGGGCAAATTAGCCTTGATGCCCTGTATGAATGGTTACAAATGAGGTGACAGTCAGAGCCAGCTGTTGGTTTTTGTAATGTCTCCTGGTTACTCAGCCAAGACCATCCACTTTGTTCATCCCTGTAACTAGGCAGTCATTATTCAAAGGCTTTGGTCACTTAAATATGGACTATATTTGAATCAGGAATTCAAGCTGAAAGCATATATACTCAAACAGCAAACTTGATATATTCACTCTCCCCAATCAAAGAACCTTTTTACAGTGTAACAAACTGGAACAAAGTCATATAACCTCTTAAATGGAAATACGGTCTGTTAAATAAATTAATTGTAATTCAAAAAGCTCAGCTATAATTCTTGCTCCTTAATGACCTGAAGGCAACATTAAGATTTTAGATCTCTTGTTCCTGTGAGCAACAGTGGTGCCTTGGCACCCACACCAAAACCAAAGCTTTCTTATAGGAAGGTCGATATTCACTGTACGAGCACAGGCTGCCAGTTGCCACAAAGAGTAACACTGATAGTTGCCTATGAGAAGGTAGCAAAACAACTACAAACAAAACCCTACTGAACACAGTTCTCTGGCTTGACAGGGAAGCACTCATTTCCCATACCCCATCGCAAATCAGTCAATTTAACACAACTACACAAAGGCAAAGAGACTTCTGCATTACTGCACAACAAAGCTGGAAAACAGACGTGACAAAATCTCATCTGTCTTTCTGGTTCTGCTTTCAAGAGATGCTTTGCAGTGTGATGAAAGGTGCCCAATTGTGTGTAGCATCGTAATGCAGCACTTCCAGTACTGCATAAATTCGTGAAAGGCAAAATTTCACTCATGTCAACACCAACTTTTGTGTACTGTAGATCAGATTCCTTTTAAGAATCTGGAGACATAGATGTGTCTAATTTGTCATTTCCTCATACTCCGGAATATTGATTTTCAATTCTTCTCTTAACTGTGTTAAGCCCACAGACTTCTTACGAGATGACTTGTTAATGTCTCAAAATCCTGTGACCTCAGTAACGTAAATCTATGAGCCTCAGATTCTTGCTTGGGAGAACAAATTCAAATATAAAATTTACGTGTGTACTTCATCACAATTGCCAAGTCCGATTCATTTTGTTCTCTGGACCCCAAAAGAGAACAGGACTGAGGATGATATTTTTTCAACAGGAAAGAAAAGAAGAATTCATGTTGTTGTCGTCTACTTGAGGTCATGTCATAGAAAAACCTATAGGCTTACGGGACAGGTTTTGCTCTCTGATGCATGAAATCAATGGAGATTGCATGTACACACTGGAAAACAGAATTTACCATAAAATTGCCCAAAGACTTATTATATCTTTTTTTTTAATTTTTAATGTAATCTGCATTAAAAGTGATGTGGCATTAATTGAAGGCAGTGACAGAACACTAGATCAATGACATTTTGCAGCTTCTAAAATATCCCTAGCTTTCAGCATGATTTGTTCTATGTATCATTTCTAGTTTATGATATGAAAAAATCCCAATTAATTCATGAGCTCAGTACTCACACCAAACCATCATTTTATTTTTAACACTGGTGAACTGAAGTATATTCATTTATCATCTTTTCTATGGTCAACAGTTTGTTTAATGTATATAAAATGAAAATCTATATTAACAAATTCAATATGTTTTCTAAAAGCTGATAAACATGGATGATACAGAAAAATACCAAAAAAGTTGAATGATTTCAAATGATTGCAGGTGTATGAGGCCCAGGTCTCCACAGCAAGAAAGTATGCTTTTCACCCGCTTTTTCTTCTTTTACATAATAATAAAGAAAGAATAGCAAGTGAGAGGTTTAGACCAGAATATATTAAAGAAACAGAGCCCATATAAACATCTTTTTTTCCTTCAAAAACTATTTTTGCCAAAGGTACTACTGTTTTCTTTTAAGTTTGACCAAGCATGCACTAATTAATTCTGCAGACTGATCCTCACTAGTGATCACTGCAACTTGGAGCAGAAATTGCTTGAAAGGCAGCTGTGGAAGTCCAATGTGTTCTTGTAACTTGGCCACACTTGAATGAAAGTGGTATTTTTTGAACTTGTTTTAGCTAACATTATAGCTAGCATGTTTTAAATCTATGGAGCAGACAGGTGAATATACTTTAATGCATACTAATATGTACTTAATTTACTTCTTAATGCAGATAAACTCTCAAATTCAACCCATTAATCTAATTTAAAATTAGTCATCAATACAGAATGAAAATTCCAGATGGGAGCAATCAGTTTCATGAAGGCAGTCCAAATCTATCTCAACAGAAATACATGAAGAATCATGTGAGCATTTCTGCAAAGGTCAGAAATTAACAAGTCTCCATTCATAAGAAGTTCACAACATACAAAATAATGTAAATACCATATAACTTTCTAGCAGTGAAGTAGTATTCTTTCTGAAAATATCCTTATCAGTCAAGAATGCTACCAAATTCAAATGCCACCTTTCTGCAAGATGTGCATCTCCATTTCAGAAGATTTCAATCTTTCCGCTGAAAAGATTTTTTTTGACTGTAAATTAACTTTTTTTATGGACATGACATCATTTTATTATACTAAAACTTTTCCAAAATTGGACCTCATTGTATAATAATGACAACTTTAGTATCACTCCATTTTTAAAAGTGTTGAAATAATTGTCATTTTTATCCCACCAATTGTTGTTTAGATACATATCATTGACAAACTAAATAGCACCTCAGTAACATTAGCTTTGCTGTACCAAATCAAAATTAAAAGCGAGTTTCTTTTCTTCCCCGCTTTCCTCAGGAACAGCGGATATATAGATTTCTCACTACATTAATCCAGAAGCTGATGCAGATCAGCTTCGAGACGCCTGTCGTCCGACCTTCATATGACAGCTCTCACCTTTCAGCTCCCGCGGATCGGCAGCCACTGCCGTAGCTGTTCCATTCAATACGACCCCATCAGCCAGGAAGAGCTCGGCCGCCCTCGCGGTCTCGGCTACACTGACATCTGCCGTCAGAGCGTGAGCACTGGAAACAGCGGGAACGTACCCTCTGGTTACTCTCAGTACACACATTTGTTATCCATCTTGTTTGATGTTTAGACTGCTTTTCTTCCCTGCTGCCAGAACAACTCAAGCGAGGCTTTTAAGAGAGGGTAAGCACTCTATTTTAAAATAGGAAGTGAGATTGCAATATGAACGAGAGAGAGGGGAAAGGAAAAGAAAAGCATTTCCCTCAGTGTCATAACTGCCAGACCTATTACTCTGGGTCTTTGCTCTGTCTCTGAACAGCAATTGCTAAGAGCGACCTACCAGGCACCCCTGCATTTCAGCCGTGTTGGCTGCACACAGCTTCTCCCACTCCGAGCGGGAGTCAGGGATGTTTGGTCATTCAGCAATCAGAACCCGCTACCTAGAGCTGAATTAATAACCCAGACTTCATTTCATGAAGTTCAACTAACACGAAGTAAACTTGCTACCTGCAATGGTCACAAGAATCATCTTCCTGTAGCAGCTCCTGCAAACATCAATTACTTGCCTCTTGTCTTTGAAAGAGCAGTCCTTGAAGGTAGAAGCATTTTGCATAAAATCTACAGCAACAGCAAATCTTGATGTAAACAGTTCTAAACTTTGAAACAATTTCAGCCATTGAAGGTTAAACATCTCATCTTCTCTTGTCTACTTAGAATAGAAATACAGAAGCACCAATGGCTATAGCCAATCTGTCACACTGATAAGCAGTGACAGAGCCAGGATGGAGACAGCCCTGGGCAGCCTGTGCTTTGCCTGTATGAAGAAGCACACGCTCATTCTGCAGGGTTTGCACTCCCAGTGCTAGGTGCAAAAGCAAGGATACTAATTCCTCTTCTGCAATTGCATAACGGAGGCCTAAGATTATCTTATAATACAGATAATGAGGTGTACATGAGACCAGCATGTGGAGGGTAGGTATAAAGGAGTAAATAGATTATCAAGTAGTTAGGCTATAAAAAAGCATTCGAAAGAAACCACCCTGAAGAATCTTAAAGCTTAATTTGACCATGTTGCATGGAATCTTTATATTTTGAAACAGCTCATAGAAGAAAATCAGTTGTTTAAGATCTTCACATTATCCCCACTATCACCCATACACTGCACACAAACATTTTAATTAGGTTAACATGTATAATATATAACATTTGAACAGTGCTTCTGGAAAAAAAAAGTGACATATAAATAGCTAAAAGGATCATGTGACTATTATGATAAAATATGAGCAGAGGAGAAGTTAGATTTATCTGTCATAAGTTCCTTCTGTTTGATAATCACAGAACATGATCTGCATGCAGACAGCACTGATTTAAGTAGAAGGAACCAGCATTGTTAGTATGAAGGAAAAAAAAAGAAGAATTGCTTTCTTAAGTGCCAAAATCTTATGATTTAGATGTTTTGTATGTGGCAACTTGCTTGCACAACTAATAATTACCTTGCATGCTCAGTCTCCTGAAATAAAATTTCTTTAAACATAATAGACATATATTTGATGATATAACATCTCACTTGATACCAAATGGAAGACACTTACAGTCTGCAACTACAAATCTTAAAGGTTAAGCAACTGCAAACCTCATAGCTGGAGCAACCTACAGTTTATAGGGTGCAAATTTATCTGTAAACACTTCCCCTAATAGCACTGTAAGTCCATGTTTCAACAATAAAGTTCTCCCTATATTATTAACTCTTCTGACACTAAATAGATGTAAAAACCCCCAGAAAATAGAGAAAAACATCTGATCACTCTTGCATTAACATTTATATAAAATACTGCTCTATTTACCTATGTTTCTTTTTAATATCCGCAAAAATCTGAATGTTCTCTGCTCCAATTTGTTTTCTGTATCGTAGCAGGTCGCCTGCACAGGCATTTATAATTCCTTCATCGGCAACATGAGAAAACACAAACCCTTCAGCTCGGATGAAATCAAGACCTGGAAAAAAACATTAATGGAGACATTAATGCAGTGAGGAAGAGCATAATCTTCTTTCTTTCGGAAGTTAGGTAAGAAAATGAAACCTGTGGCTCATTGTATATAACTTATTCAACTCTTCGTCTGAATGCAGATTTTGTTTTCTATACAGCATGACATTAACAAATCACCTCTTGAGCTGTGAGAAAGGTACAGGGAGACCACATCAGGGAAGTAAGGAAGATTTTCCCCTCTTCTCCAAACTTACTGTCAGCATCAACCCTACCACGATTTAGCAACATAATTTCAAGTATGCTCATTTATTCTTTCAATTAAGATGCTTTTGTGAGAGGGATGCTTGAGAAGAAGGCTGAGGACAGCAAATGACCTTGAAGAGGCCATTCTCCTCCTATCAGGTAGTGCAACACACCCCTCAAATACTTTTGTATTGAAAATACCAACGGCTTGGACTACAGTGTAATGAACAGCAGTTAGGCATAAGAAAACAGAATTTCTATTCCTTTGTAGTACACTACACTCCTTTCCACTTTTTCCATAGCCCTGAAGTTTATTTCACCTGTCACTTAACATATGTGTAAAGACTCTGCACTACTCCTCTGCAGATTGTGCTGTTCTTGCAGGTTGCTATAGAGCTTTTTCCCAGGCTCTTCTGAAGTTCTGATGCTTCTCCAGTTTTGGAGTGAGCAGCACAATTCATTGGAGCCAACATCATATGAAGGAAAGAGCCTCACAGGAAGGCAGCCATTGGGGCTGCAATTCTACCTCCCAGACAACTGCTTAGGTAACAGAGGCCTCATCTTAACATACTTCCAACATAAATAGATATGAGATCCTTACAATATATTTAGCAAATGACAAGCTATCTGTTTATTTTAAAAGCTAAATTTCAGTTTCCTTCCAAAAATCCTGAAGTTGCAGAGACAGAAGCTTATGTACAAGACAGGAGAGTCTGTATTGCTTAGAAACCCAGATTCCAACTCACACGATGCATCACAGATGGAGGCCAGATCAAATGTGAGTTGTTCTGCTAAGATTTCTAGACTGCAAAGTCAAGAAATCTGTTCAATTCTCAGCAATCATAATCTCTACCATAGGGCATGGACTACCCATTCAGCAAGACCACTTACTGAAATCACTCCTTGCATGTTGTTTGAGGATACGTGGTATGTGTTTCCTTAGCTTAAGGAATTCAAGACTTTCTCCTGAACGTGAGGATAGTACTTAGTTTAACAGAACTGTGCTCTGTATTTGGATCTTTAGGAGTTTTTAAGACACAAATTTTAACCAATAGTAATACGGTGCAGGCATCAAATCATTACCTTTCTGTTTTATGAAGCCATAATCAGATTCCACTAATGAATTCATTTTTAGGCTCATAAAACTGTGAGAATGATACCATTGCTTATTTTCACATTTGGCAAGTTGAAAAGTAATAGCCGTTAAATAGTTAATAGGCAGTTCCATTTCTGACTTATATGGGAGCAAAAAACCCCTTGTAATCTCACTGGAAAACAAGAACAGGAAGCTTCCAATGAACTATAGCAAACAAAACTTCAGGACTTTATTAGGAATATGGAATCATGTATCTAGCAGATCCAGGGCTTGTTTAAGGAAATAGAGTTTATCTCTTTTTCCAAACCAAGCAATGGTTTTCACAGTCACTTGAACCAACACAGCTTTGCCTAAGCAGCTGTGAAGGTCTATCAACTGTATGAAACAGACTTTCTTTTCTTCTTTCCATGACAGTTGATGTTTAAAAGAAAGAAATGTCGGAGTTTGAAATAATTTTGCTCTGTCAGAAAATAATGTAAGATTGATTTAGTGGAGGAAATATTACTTTTACTTTAGATGTTAGATACTGCAAATGTGCATATCACTGCATTTTAACAATATTAAATTGTAAACTGGATATGATCATGATGAAGCCCTTTCTAGAGTACGTTCCTTCCTTCAGTTTGAGAGGAAATGAAAGCCAGAATTTCCTGCCTCAGAGAAATGGGATTTGGTAATGAGGAACACAGAATATGTGCAAAAGGATGCAGAGTATTTCATCGGCATATTTTTCCTGTACTACAAAGGCTCTGCATTTGCTCTGCAAAGACCTACTCTGATAGATGAGAGCTAAGTCGAACATCTCATTAGTGTAAGGAAAAATATATATAGCACGTGAAAGCTGTTGGATGATTCCTTTAGAAACAGGCCTTCCTCTCTAACATAAAGTGTT
>JAVCKT010037060.1:13439-46175 GCA_032273925.1 Rhynchotus rufescens | reverse complement strand
CTTTTTGTCCTCCATAATCATTCAAATCAGTTACCAAAAATCACATTTCCTTCTAACATCTTCAAATCAGATACCAGTAATTTACATTTCCTTCTCGTTTCATGATCATTTTTTTCAGGAAAAAAACCAACAAATCTACACGTTGGATTTCATCCCATTATCCACTTATTCTGCCTCCTGCAAAACATCATGTTACAAAATGTGCTATATCTTCATGTTCCATTTTTTGGCCTCTTTTCTTGATCTTCCAGAGCACATAGGGGCCATCAGTGATTACAATATTCTACAAGTAGTTTCCAGGGAAGGACATCTCCCCCTACTATTTCCCAGTCTTTTAAAATACATCTCAGAAAAGATCTTTTCAAGATCCCTTCTTCCCCTCCTTGTGAGGAGCAAATATCACCCATTATGTTGACACATTATGGGTCTGCCCCCCACCTTTCAATACATCAATCACCAAATGTGAACTTCAGACATGAGCAACCAACATGAGAATATCGATGTCGGGTATTTTAGAATTAATTACATTAAAGTTTTAAAATTAATTAAATTAATATTTTTAATAAAAATAATTTAAAATTGATATTTAAAAATAAAATTATTTTTAAAATGTCATAATTAACCAATCACCGAATACAAGATCCAGACGAGGAAATCTGACACCGTTCCGAGTTTCAACACCACAGTTGTCCAACAATAGTGCTCTGATTTTTAACCCTTTGATGGAACTTCAACCTGCAGGACCCTGATTCCAACCTTTACCCTTTATGCTGCAGCTGCCCTGAAGCCCTTCCCTGCGAAGCTCTCACTTCGTCTGAGGGGCGAGCTTTTCGGCCTCATCTAAACCCTACCTGTGAAGCTTTCGCTTCATCTAAGGTGGACACCTATGGGGTATCAATGTACCCCTCAACCGAACCCGTCCCTTACCTTAGGTACGTGCCTTTGCCCAACCCGGCAAGGCTTTCGCCTTGGCTTATGGGCAGGCAACCCCTTTTATTTAAGGATGCTCTATTAAGAAAGGAATGTCTTTACCTGTGCAGGGGGGTCTTGCTCAGAGCTCTTTGGTGCGGGGATCGGAGCTTGTCCCCAAGAATCCCTCGGTGCTGGGTGGAGGTCCAGCGACCACGCGGATCTGTATGGATTCAGGAGCAGGGTCCCACCTGGGTTGCCAGAAACTGTCACTGAAACCGGTACTAAACCTCTTGACACCAATGCAGTGTTAAGAAGGCGGCATTCACTTAATCACAGCGCTGGATGCACGGGGGACAGCTCCACCTATCGTGCATGCCCAGGGTGTGTTTGCTAACACCTTTCAGTTCTCTATAATCTACATATATATTAAATTCTAGAAAATGATCCTACATATTCATGTCATTCCCTGCAACTAATTACAATATACCCCACCCTCACACGCATGCACCCTCTGTCCCTTTGGTGGTCTCTGGGGGTCTTTTTGAGACCCCCTGGTGCTCGTCTTCCTGCGAGTCACTTCAATATATATGGCTTCATTTTGGCTCAGTGGGCCCTGTTTTGGTTCTCCTGTCCTGCTTCAGCCAGTTCCACAAAGATACGGTGGTCCTTATCTTCGTCTTCTACTGGTGTTTGCTGTTTTTGTCTGTATTCTCTCATAATATACCAATAACAACAGTGAAAATATAGCCTTGGGTGCATCTTCTTCTGGGATTTCTCATAACAATTCTTCCAAAAAGGTTGGACAAGCAGCAACAGCACTATGGCAAATCCTACGTGACGCTGACATTGAGGTACCACCTGAATAATGCCAGGGACCAAGCAAAGAAGTCAAATTCTTAGCTACTTGGTGGGTAGCTGTCAGTGCAGTGATTCCACCAGATACCTTAAGGAAAATTGAAAAGCCTTAAATGCCCCAAGCAAGGAAAGAATTACAACAATTGATGGGACCTTTAGGATACTGGAGAAAGCATGTACCTGGATTTTCTATTATTGCTCGCCCATTCTCTTCACTCTTAAGGAAAGGCAAAGCTTGGAAGTGGGAACTAGAACATAAAGAGGCAGTCAAAATGCTGAGTGAATGTGACGGATATGCTCCTTTCCCAGCTCAACCTGGCCTGGACCTTACATGCAGCCCTGTTCACTTGCTGACCACCAGCCATTTCTCCAATCCTGGGAGGCGCCACCATCCTGATTTCTTCTCCCACTCACACTCAACACAACAGTCCTGAAGGCCGCATCCCAACGGGGAGACAAGGCCAATACACTGGCCAATGGGCCTCTGAAGTGAAAGAATGACTACAAGTCAATCATCTCATCCTATAAATACGTGGACAGCCCGAGAGCCCCTTGAGCTCTCCTGGCACGGCAGCGGGCTGCACACCAGGATCTCCCCTGGAGCAGGGACGCCTCTCAAGGTCACTCCTCGAGGTGGAGAGATCTCCCTTCCCACAACAGATTTGCGGTAAGTGAACATAGCGCGCTCTCTTTCTTTAACTTTCCTTTGTAGCTGTGCACAGAAACCCTTAGTCCTAAACCGTTGAGCAGGTCTGGGACTAGGATTGGATCCAGCCGCACCCAGACTCCTCTCAGTAGGAGCCTGGAGAGCAAGGGGGTCCAATCTGAACCTCGTGACCCAACGGGAGAGTATCCCAAGAGAATTGTGTGTTATCTTGAGCCTCCATGCAGTGAATAATGAGCGACCGTGCCATAGAATCTGGTGAAATCATTGTCCATATTAATAAATCCTATTGTTATTTCTTTCCTACGAGTGAAGTGCATTTTGTCACTCATCCCCACCACCGCTCGTTCCGTGACAAATTGGCGTAGTCGAGAGGATGGCCAGTAGTGTCCCTTATTATTTATGGAGACAGGGAGTGAACCCGAGTCCCAGCTGCTCCGAGGAGCGGGCTCGTGATAACTGCTGTGATTGAGCAGGAGCAGGAACTGCGAGTATTGCCAGTGTATGACAGCGAGAGTGTGGAAAGGGGAGACATTCAGGAGTGTGATTTGTGAAGGCTTTTAAAATACATAGAAACCTGTAATGCTGTAAGTGAAACAAGGATTTATGATCCATGCGCGTGGGATGCGTTAGGGGCAGTTATGCGGGATAAAGGAACGCGAGGTGGTTTAAACGCTGCCTCAATGCTGTGCCCATGGAGGGTGCGTTATGAAGCACTAAGAAAGTAGGTGGGAGCTGGAGATGTTGTGGTGCCAGCAGCTGTGCCTGCTCCCAGCGCGGGACAAAGCTCTGTTTCCATTGCCATAGGGGAGGATGCCGTGCCGAGGGCTCCCCCAGAGGCACCTTTTGTGGTACATGGGCCCCAGTATCCGCTCAGCGCCCCACCTGATCCGGATCAAGGCGCGGATCAAGGTGCAGAATGCGCTGTGGCTTGTGTGGATGTGCCTGACAACCTCCCGGATCCAGGATGTGTGGACCCTGCCCAAGAGACAGGTCTGTTCCTGCCCAACCCGTGCGACTGCTGCGCTGAGGTGCACCGAGGAGCCAGGAAAGCGCGGGATGGAGAAGCGCTGTCTGCTTCCCCAATCATGCACTCGTGCAATCAGGCTCTGCAATATCAGCCTGTAGAGCACAACACAACACAGGAACTCCGAAAGCCAGTGCGAGGGAATGGGCTGACAGCTCCTTTACCATGAACTTCCTGGACAACACAGCAGAGTGCCACTGGTTTGTGCCACGCGACTGGGAGCTGATCACCAGAATGACACCGACTCCCATGCAATATATGATCCTCCTGAGGAAACGCGGACATGGTGCAGAGAAAGAGGCAGGAGCCCAAGGCCAGAAGCTGACGGGGCGGCTCCTTCGTTATCTCCTCTGTCTGCCTCCCGCAGCCACGAAGAAGTGACGTATCCTCCTCCTCCTCCTCCCTGGTGCAGGGAAGTGGTGGAAGCGGCAGTAAGGTCATTAAAGCAGCTGCTAACGGGCTTCACCCCCCGCTTCTCCCTCCCCTTCCCGCACAGAGCAAAAACCACCCACTCTTTTACTTTAAGGCCGGCCTTAAAGGCTGGCGGTAGCTGAGTGCTCCCAACGCTGGGGATGGCGGGACATTTGAGTCTACAGACACTTTGCACACTGCGGAGCTTGTGCCAGTGGTTCACTGTTTTCCCGTGTTTTCACAAGCGATTAATGTTGTTTCTGACCCAGCACATGTTGCAGGACGGGTTAACCGACTGGAAGGAGCCTATTTGGATCATCCCCGTGCTCCTCGCTTTATAATACATATCAGGTCTCCTACGGTGTTGCCTGCTCCTCTCATGGAAGGCAATGGGCATGCTGACCACCTTGCCAGGGTGGCCGCCCTTCCAGACACGTTCCAGAGGGCGCAGTTGTCTCGCGCCTTCTCCCACCGGAGCGCCCACACTTTGCGCCGGATGCTCCGTATCGCGACGGATGAGGCCCGGCAACTTATCCCAGCCTGTCCAGGTTGTCCATATCACCCACCATGGAGGTAAACCCTTGAGACCTGAGGCATCTCCGGGTTTGTCAGACAGATGTTCTGTGACAAGGGCCAAATGGGTCACCATCTGATCAGTGATGGGTACGAATGGATGAGCGAGATTGCCGCTGTCTCTACCTACTATCCAGTGAAACGCCAACCAAGGCAGTAAGTTGGAGGCCCCACGCACGCACAGCCTGTGCAGTGGGCTGCACAGCGGGGAAACACCTCTACTTTGCTTGCTTTTATGCTTTCCTGGTGAGGTGGTGGGCAGGCCAAGTGGCGGGGTGGCCGTGTTAGTGCAATGTGTCGGCAGGCACTGAGCATGTGGGGCACCCACTGCTCTGCCAGCCTGGCTGAGCTTGTGGGTCCCCATGGGTACTGGAGTACTGTGTGCAGTTCTGGACTCCCCAGTATGAGATGGATGTGGAGCTTCTCGAGAGGGTCCAGAGAAGAGCAACCAGGATGATTAAGGGAATGGAACATCTCTTGTATGAGGAGAGACTGAGTGAACTGGACCTGTTCAGCTTGGAGAAGAGAAGGCTGAGAGGGGATCTGATTAACGTGTATAAGTTCATGAAGGGAGAATGTAGGGAGGAAGGGGCCAAGCTCTTCTCAGTGGTGGCCAGCGATAGGACAAGAGGAAATGGGTGCAAGCTGAAACACAGGAGGTTCCATCTCCAGGTGAGGAGGAACTTCTTTCCCGTGAGGGTGCCTGAGCCCTGGCACAGGCTGCCCAGGAAGGTTGTGGAGTCTCCTTCTCTGGAGGTCTTCAAAACCCGCCTGGACACCACCCTGTGCCACACGCTCTGGGTGTCCCTGCTTGAGTGGGAAGGTTGGACTAGATGATCTCTAGGGGTCCCTTCCAATCTTGAATATTCTGTGATTCTGTGATATTCATGTACTCAGAGGCAGGGTGCTTACCATTGTGCTTACCAGCTTTGTCCCATTAGGACCACAAAGTTTTCCCACAGCAGAGATGTGATTAGGCCTGTTTGGATCTTCAGCATTTCTCACCCTGGTCTTCCCTTCTCTTCACCCTGTTGAGGTGGGGTCTTGCTGTCTACGTTGAGTTGCTCTGTGAACTTCTTCACTGCTTAACACTGGTTTGGGGAACAGCTGAGACCTGAAGCATAGAAAGCACCGCATAAATTTAGACACAATTCAAAGGAAATAATGTCACTCATTTGACTGTCCAGGCAAAAGCAGACAGAAATCCTTAATATGTATGGAATATGGATATAATATTTTATGAAAGTCCTATAAACACTATAAAAATCTTACGGAAAGGACAGATAAATGCTTGGAGAAAACAGCTGTTGTCTCCTCCTGTTCAGTCTGAAGAAGGAACAGACAACGACGAAGCCTCCAAACATGCTAGGAACTTAAATTCTGGGCAAAAAGCACCTAGTGCCTCTAGCACTGAGCATCCAAGCACTGTGTCTCTAACTTCAACAACTTGTGTGCAAAGGACAAATATCGCAGAGCCTGACATAACCACCTTCCACAATGACATCAGGTTCAGGCACTAGTTTTCTTGGAAGGAAACAGACATTTTAGGCCATAAATACTGAATTTGTTTCCTTGTAAACATAAAGGCTTTATCAAGCTTAAAAAACCTTTTGGATCTGGTGACTTTTTTTTGTGGTAAATGTAAAATTTTATGTATCTTGTGGAAGTTTGAGAATGCCAGAAAACAGGAAATGATACTGACCTGCTCAGTTCTGCCACACAGGAAGAGAAGGTACCAAATTCAGCTGTTTGGGAAGATTCGTAAGAAGTCAGTGTTGTTATACAGATCCTCTTTTTCTAAAATAATGGCATAAGAGATATTTCAAAAAAGTCACCAAATTTTACATTTAAGCCACACTTCTTCAAAATCCCAAGCAACATGGTTCTGTGCCCTGCTTTAGGCATGCAAGCATTAATCTCCCTACCCACAAAAAAGTGAACAGTTTAAATATTTGCAGTATATATAGCAACTTTGGCAGCTATTTAAAGGTGACCTTTCTCTTTTTTTAAAGAAGACAACAAATATCCTGCCAACCACTGATGAGTAAGGAAGACCTAAAGATAACAAACACAGAAGTCATATTTATCTTATGAAATCATACAGGACACTGAAAAAACTATTAAAAAGACACACACAGAAAATTTCTACGAAATCCTTCTGTAAGAACTGAGGAGCTGGATAATTCAAGGTACTCTACTGAAATTTAGGACTTGTCATGCAGCATTACTTGCATCTCATAAAGCACGGGCAGGATGTGGTTGCCAAGAAGCTGTGGATTTCAGCACTGCTTCCAGCGGGAAGGAAAATGTTCTCGTGCGCAGTCCAGTCTAGGTGGACACTCAATCCATTCCCTGCTGATGGATGCAAGATCATCTCCCTCCAGAGGATGCACTCTTGCCTGGTCCAAGAGAGAAATGTGCATGCCAAGGTACTGCACCCATCACAGTAATACCTGGCTATGGAAACAATTATGTAAGTGAAAATTAGCTACGTGTCCAGTATGGAATAATCTTTGAAGATTCTCCTTACAAATAAACACAAGGATAATAACCAGGGGATAAGCTAATTAGTCATGCAAATCTGATGGATTTTCAGAGCCTACTTCCAACCACTTACTTCTTTAGAAGGCATTTCATGTTCTGAGTAGTGCACAGTTCAGCATCCAATTCATGTTAGTTGAGCAAAAGAACAGTCCTTTAATCTTCTGACACTTTGGTCCTCAATGTGAAGCACATGGAATCTTTCCAACAGAGAAACAAAAAGAATGATAATGTTAAGATAATATTAGCAAAAACTCCCATGGAACCAAATGAAGTGTCGTTCACCGACGGATCGCATGCTTGAGCGTTGTGGACAGCAATAACTTATAACCTGTGAACACAAGGACAGTAAACAACACATTTGTCTCTTTCAATTACGTGAGCTGCTTTATATAAAGTAGAGCTAGTAAAAATGATCTGAAATAAACAACCTCCAGTCTTTGTAACCAAGGTCAGACTGGCCAAAAGGGCTCTGAATGTTCCAACAAGCTAGGAACAAGTTTCTAGACAGCTGGAGACATTTTGAGCAAACATGGGCCAAATTAAACTGACGTGGGAAGCCAAAGTGAAACCAGTAAAAGCTTGCCTACTCAGATGACTTTTGTTTGAGCTGGAAGCTGAATTCAAACAAAATTCCTAGGATGATACTGATTCAGCCACAACAGCAGTCACCTGAGTCATGTGATAAGCACTTTGCTTTAAAAGCTCAGCATATCACTCCCCAGGACATTTGTGCATCACATCCACGGAAAGTAGACCGAAGAAAAGCCAGAAAGGGAAAATAAAAGCTTTTGTGCAAGCCCTGTGAACCAAGTCCCCCATGTCTCTTTCCTTCCAGACATTTCTGAAAAAACAACTCACTGGAACCACAAAGAACAACAACAACTGAGCAACATTCTAATATGGGACATCCTGCCGGACCAGCCAGAGCCAAAGGGAAAAAAGAAAGCTACAGAAGACAGAACTCAAATTGGACATTCAACCCCAAACCTTACATTTTAAGGCTTTTTTTCTTTTTTTTTTTTTTTTTTTCCCCTCCCCTCATTTAAACTAATCTAATCAATTGGTCACCATAACGGAGGGTTCTATGAGCTGGCTTAGTTAGGTCCATCTGTGAAGAACCATGGAACCAAAGCCATGTGTTCAAATGCACGCACATTAGAAAATGTGAACAAAAGATCGACTCTTGTGTCTTAAAATGTCTATAGTTGTTGATTTTGTGCATCACCACTAATAAGGACCACAGCATGCAGTAGAGCACTTCTACTGCTTCTGCACCAATCAGTTCACTAGAAAAACAGATTATTGGTTTATTTTCACTTATATTGACACACAAGCCATGGACAAAAGTTTATCAAGGGTCAGTGCTTGATGTTCATGAGATTACCTTGGAAATGGCAGCAGATCAGAGAGCATGAGAAATAAAATCAAATTAGATTAATGAAAAGGAGAACTATAAACAAGATAGGAACATGGGAAGAATGATTCTTTTTCTTTTTTTTTTCCTCCAGAAAAAGAGTAATTATCTGGAAATCTATGAGGAAAATTCCCTCACTAGCTCTTCAATGATTTCTTTAGAAACAGAAGTGTCAAAGTTTGGAAGGGTAGTAACATCTAGTTATACTCTTCACCTGTGTGGTGACATCTACTGTGCTTCCCTCCTAGCACGTGGGGAGTAAGATCTCATGGCTCTCCTGAGCACAGCAAGGGCACGTTGCAGCCCACATTTCCATGCTGGTCCCCTGGTTCCCCTGGAAAGAAAAGGCTACGAGGATGGTGCACATCCAAGCCTAGTCCCATCACGGCTGGACCGCGACTTCCAACAGGGAGACCATCAGAAAACGCTCCCTTGGCCCTGCTCAGTCTCTAGGATGTCTTCCAGAAACGAACCAGCTCCAGAGCCAAGCAACCTGTGAAACGGAACCTGAGGCTGGACCTCACACCCCAAATCCAACAGCCAGTTTACCCCAAATACAACATTACTTGCTGAGTTGGGTCCGTACAGGCACCATGCACCTGAGACCCATGTCTTGTCCCATCTAACACTCCAGAGGGGTTTAACTATCCCTTTTATAGCCACCTAAAACAAGACCTATGTCTTGTGAAACCCCTCCAACTGCGCTCTGCTCTCCTCTACCACCGTGCTAATTGCTGGTCTGCAGCCCCACAGAGATAAACTCAGGGACTGAATGGCCAGTTCTTGTTGCTTGCAAGAACAAAACCAACCGCTGACTTTCATTTTATCTA
Organism: Rhynchotus rufescens; assembly: GCA_032273925.1. Taxonomy (NCBI): domain Eukaryota; kingdom Metazoa; phylum Chordata; class Aves; order Tinamiformes; family Tinamidae; genus Rhynchotus; species Rhynchotus rufescens. The sequence goes on along the minus strand of JAVCKT010037060.1, from coordinate 36,945 downwards.
GCACAGCAAAGGCTTAAAGTTCTCCTAAGAATAAACTCTACTTTTTATAGAAAAAGAAGAAGAATTCATAGGAATAACAACAGAATAGATAAATGTCCTATGAGAAAATAAAGGAAGTGAATTACTTGAAAATACAGGGTGAAGGGAAAACTCCCCCAAAGTGAACAAGTGCCCTTCACATTTTAAACAAGGGATGGATTTTCTCTCTTTCTCTTTCTTTCTTTCCTTCTTTCCAGCAGCTACAAGTCCCATCTGGTTCCTGTTTCTGTTCGTCTGATCTCCTAGAAACTTCTAAAAGCCATAAGCATCGGCCAAAAATTCCCCAGGCATGGACTCCTTTCCAAAATAGCCCACAAAACGGCATTTTTTAGGTGGGTTGGTTTGGACGGAGCAGAGGGGGGGATGTTGATTTCTGTAACATTCTTAGGAATTTCTTGCATCTTTTCTCCCCTCTAGAATTTCTCCTCTGTCTGAACCCCCTCCTTCCACTTTCCACCGGCCGCTGGCACACCGGCCACGACAGGAACTACCCTTTCCCATCCAACAGGATTCAGCGCTTCTCGTGGGAGCGCACAACCAGCTGCTGAGCGGGTTTTATGCCAAAGGCAGGCAAATAACTCTCAATCTGCTCGCAGAGAAGGTCTCTTCAGTGGGCTGGTGGCCGCTGCATCTGAAGACTGCGTAACTTTACATTTTCCCTGTTCAGGTGAGGTAGAGACAGGACTTTTGGAAATAACGACTTCGTCTTACCTGTCCTACCCATTCCTACCAAGAAGCTCGGATCAATTCAACACACTCTATCCTGAAACCATGGGGACAGATAAATGAGCTTGAAGCAAACACACATGAACCTGTGCTACTGACCTTGCAGAGAGGTCTGCTGCAAGTCTCCACAGCTCCCATCTGGCTCGGAAGTGCAGCTTCCATGAGAAGGATGGCTTTGCCTGGGCAGGATGAGCTGGAAAGCAGTGAAAGCCTGTTCAGATGGGGACACTCACCTGCTCTTCCTTCGTTACAGTTTTGCTCCACAGACATTGGTTCAGTCAGTAATTGGTCCCTCTGTTATACAAACAATGAGTCAGATTTCTGTACATTTAGGATCTGATTCAAGAAAGCATTGAAAAAGGCCATTAACTCTCACTGCCTTCAGCTTCAGCTCTTAAAAGCTTCCCTGGACACTTTACATAGCTCAGATCAAATAAATTCCAAACAAAAGAAGTCCCATTTAATTTGTTATTGGCACATCTCTTGGTTACACCCTATGCTTCCTGCAATGATGCACAGACATGTCATGGAGATTCCAAGTGTTCTGGTCCCCTCTACCATTAAAACAGAATAAAAAAGGAACCTTTTTGACAGTAATTCAGATATGCAGAGAGAGCATGAAGGCTTTGGAGACGGCAGATGGGCCATCGAGATTTACCCCCAGCAGTTCAGATCACTGATGACTAAAGGCTGCTACTTTTAGTCATCTAAATTAATGAGACTAATTCAATCTCACAAAAGAATGAAACTTCTTGGCTGAATCTATCTAGCATTCATAGTAGAGCAAGCAGAGTAATCCAAAAGGTCACGTCCCTATCTCCACACCCTCAGCCTGCTCATGTAATTTGCTGAGCTTAGAAGAGGTCAGAGGCGTAACTGAGAGCAGGCTCTGGGACTGTGCCAGGGCTCCACGACACAACGTAATGCCACGCAGAGCTCAGCACGCCAGCTTTAGCAAGCACCCCAGGAGCAGCAGGGCTGCGTCAGCGCGGTGACGGCACCCACACTAACGTTCCTCCCTGCCAGGGCTGCTCCAGCGCGAACTCAGGGACCTCTGCTCTGCACAGCGATGCCACCACGGCAGACTCCCTGCTAAGGTCAAAGGCTGAGAAGACTTTGGCTTCAAAAACAGGTTTTGAAAGTGCGTGGCCAAAAGTGAAATGCTGCCAAGTGCATTCACTCAACAAGCCCACGGGCGCCTGGGACTGGCAGCCTGGCACCAAGCTCCCACATGGGCACGCAAAGGCAGCAGAGACAGCACCGACCTTACTACCTCCTTACCATGAGAAGCAGACTCCCTGCAGCATCTTCTTAGATGCTTCTTAGCATCTAGCTCAGTTTAAAAGGATACCAATTAACTGTTCCCTGCTGGAGTGCCAAAAAATCCTGACATTCGCTTGCTCTTCCCCGGTGCAAACAGGTGAGTTAGACCTAGCAAGGTATTTGTACAAGAGTGACGGGCATTTCTAGGGAATGCACATTCTCAAATGTTGCTACCAACATCTCTCAAAGCCTCAGTGCAATTAAATACTTCATCAATAAAAAATAAACACACTTCATTTTCTATTTATAAAAGAATCCATTCCTCCTCCCCAATGTTTTATTTTAGCAAGTGCACTCAACCATGTTCTCAATCTGCACTTCATTTCCTGCTATTCAGTTTTCTGTGGTTCACAGACAAAAATACCTGGGGAGAGAAAAAAAAAAAAAAAAAAGCACAAGAAAAAATCCCCGGGGGCTCTGATTTACCGCAGGAAAAAAAATGCAGTGTGCAGTGCAACAGGCACCAGTGCCCAGGCCTGCGGTGACAAGCTGGCACAGGACAGACAGGGGCAGAGAGGGGTCGCTCAGAGGTGCTAGGGCCAGGAGTTTCCCGTGTCCTTCTCTACAGCTAGGACACTGGCAGGTAACCCTGTGTCCCTCGCCAGAGCAACAGGGAAAGCAAGGGGTCTTTCTGTGGGAGGAAGAGCAGCATGCAGGGCAATCCTCCAGCGCAAGGGAACCGCAAGATTCAGTCCTCACTCCTGCCAGATGAGGACCTTGCATCACTCTGAATTACAGAGAGAAAAACAAAAAACAAACCCGCCAATGCCTTTCTGCAGCTACTTCTACCCACGAGGATCCTAGAGCATCCATTCTTCTGCAACCATGTCTGGTAAAAGGTGTGACAGCAGCTTGTCTTGCTTGGCAGCAGATTGCAACAGCATTTATGGACCAAGATGTGAAGCTGTGCAGGGTGTCCCCAAGGACACAGGGAGGAGGCGGTCACAGCCCTTGCCATTCCAGCAGCAGGACAGAGTGTGAGAAGGAGTTTCACATTCCTGGGAATGAGGCCCTCCCGGCCCGCCGCAGCACAGCCTTTCTCTGCACCTAACAGCTGCAAGGAGCTGCATCCAGGACTGCTTCCTGGGGACAGAAAACACAGAGGGCAGGTGAGGTGATTCCTCAAAATAATCCACCCAAAAAAAGCCCCAGCAGAGCCATCCCTGCCACTGCAGCAGGTCACGAGAGCAAAGTCACGAGGCAGGAAAGGCTGGAGACAGAGCCACGGTTACCCCGGCCCGCTCCACAGTCAGGCTCCGACCCTGGCTGCCCTGCCCATGGCTGCAGTGATGGAAACCACAGCAGGGACCAGGCTTGCAAATATCTACTGTGTCACTTAAGCCCCAGTGACATGAAACAAGACCCTACATAGGTGACACAGTGTTAGAAACATCAAGCTTTGTCTATGCTCCAGCTTCCTCTGCTATCCCCAGCGGAGAACCACAGCTGCACCGTTTGCTGGGGTTGATTTAGCATAGAGGAAGGAGGGGGAAGGGGGGCAGCGCAGGGGACAAAGAGCTAAAAAGCCAGAGAGGGCCTGGTGGCAAAGGTGGGAGAAGGGAGGGACTGGGCAAGGCGGGTGCTTGGGGCTAAATACAAGTGCTTAGGGAACTGAAGAGCTTGCAAGCATGGAGATGGGAAGGCAGAGAGGGAGAGCCAAGGATAAATTGTTTTGATGAGTGCTCCAACCCTGAAATAAATATAACCACCCAAGGGGGCTGTGTGACTCAGTCTGACATTTTGGCTATTTTTTTCATGCCACCAGATGTAATCAATTTAGCTGGGGAGGGGGGAGCACACACATTTTTTTATTGCATTCTAATGTCCTCAAAAAAAAAAAAAAAAAGAAGTGTTTTGGTTTTTTTTCTGATCACAGTATACGGCACTTTGTGCAAAGCTGAGCGCGAGCAGAACCTCCACCTGCCCTTTGCCATTGCAGAAATGTGCATTTTCGGGCTGGGGGCAGACCAACCTGCGCGGCCCCTCACCCCCACCAGGGCAGAGAGCAGTGCCCCGCGGCGAAGGGCCGTACAGGAGAGGCGTGCAGCTCGGCTCGCGCGCTGCACCAGGGAACAAACACGGCCAACAACACCCTAAGATACCGCCGCGCTGAAATTCTTTGTTTACCAAGAAACGACATGTTGAAAGCCCTTGGCATTTATGAAGCAGATGATTTCTATTCATTTATTTGAAGCATTTTACAGTACTTACCCAGACGCTTGGAGCCCCTATCTTGCCAGATCTCCTGCAGAGGACTGGGTCAGCTGGGCGAACTCCAGCAGCCCTCGCAGCGCCCGGGTGCGATGGGAGGTGCTGCTCGTCCCGCACCGGGCAGCGGAGCGGGCTCATCCTGCTGCTTTCGGTTGTAGCTTCAATTGGGCATACGATTCTTCAACTCCCGTCCAAACCTGTGGGGAAATGTTTCCGCACACTGTTAGGCAGCTCCCGCATTCCACCCAGAGGCTGATGCTGTTCTGTGGTAGGTGAATAATTCTCGTATTTACTCTCTGCAAAATATTTTGGACTCTCAAGACTCCTTGCTTGGGCAGACTCCTGAATTAATAACAGCTTTGCCCGAGCAACAGCTACGAAGTGAGAAGGGCGCCACAGAAATGGGGGTATTTTCTAATTCATCCCAGCGATGGGTTCTGCAGATAGAAGTCCTGCCTGGAAATACCCGTTGTCCACCTCTAGTTCCTACCTGCTCCTTAGGAAGAGCCTTAGGAATTGGCCCAACACCATACCTCGGGTTACACGTCTGGAAACTAAGCAAACAACTCATATCACTGGCTAGCAAGTCTCTGTCCAATGATGGACACGATATCATGAGAGCTAACATCTATGCCTACACCGGAGCTGCATTCTATTTGAAAATCTGCAAGCACGTAGCAGCACACATCCAGTATGACTTCCACAGCAGCTAGATCCTTGGATGTCTTCTCCTTGCACATTACTGGCACGGGAAGGAGGCCCCAGCACAGGCTTCCCTCGCAGGGCCTCCCGTTCGTCAGCAGTCTTCCAATGAGCCGGTTCCCATCGCCAGGCGCCGCGCACGCAGGGCGGGTAGGAGCAGGGCACTTCCGTAGGGTTGCTGCGTTTTTTAAGACGATCTAAAGATGATCTCTTCATTTTCAACCCTGAGCACACACTGCTGCTTTTAAGCGCATTCCCAGAATCTTAAATCCTACTTCAAAATCAAATACATCTTATTTACGGAAAGTGTCACAGTTGCTCTTATCTGCCATGCTAATTATGAAGCTTCTTTCTTTCTCTTTATAGCTGAAATATAAATACAAATGGTTCCATAGCATGTCTTTCTTATCACCTGCTTGAACGCTTCAAATCAGGTCATCTACCATGCAACATTCTGGGCATTTTTTCAAATCACAATTTGTATGCCTTGCACATTCAGGGAAATTTTTCATGTGTGTTCAGTGAATGCACTACATTAATTTCGTACACGTATGTGCATGACTGAAGGTACCAAGTTAGCATTTATATTCATGCATTTGGGGGAACGGGGCTTCTTGAAACCACTGTGAACATTTAAGAAGCTGCCCCATCGCACTGGAGGGCAGGAGTAGGGAAAACACCACATTTGTACAATAACCTTGTATTAACCTTATAATGCCACAAATCTTACATTGGAACTCCATACTTTTTGAAGTATTTAATTACTTAAACCTAGCATTTGATTATGCTAACTTCCCAAGAAACAGAAGGTTGTTAAAAGAAAGTAATCTTTAAGTTTAAAAATGAAAAAAAAAAGGTGTATTAAATGACAACTCTCACAAACTATAACTTTTGAGTTATCAAGAGAAAGAATATTATGAATGGAGGTCTCTCAGCTCTTTCAATCCTAACAGATCTTTAACTGTTTAAAAAAAAAAAAATTAAAAAAAAAAAATCTTGACTATGTAATCAGCTGGTTTTTAAGTCTAACATCCTCAACCTAAATAGTAATAAAGACAAGCTGCAAATCCAATACTTACCCATTTTTAATTTCCAGTTTTAAAACTGATAAAATGCTTTTCCTTCTGTTGAATAATTTTCCTAGCCTCTTCACTAATAAAACAGTGTTCAAGTCATGCTAAAAAAATGCTGATATATTACACATAGAAAATAGAGATCTTTGCCTTTGTATTTTTGAATCATGCTTAAAAGTAGGGCAGGTCAAAAATTAATGATCAAATTTCACCCCCCCAATAGAAAGTTCAGTTTTCACAAAATCAGAATGTTCCATGGAAAAACTTCCATTTTGCCAGAAACGTTCAGTTTTCCACTGGGGGCGATCTAAATAAAAAGATTTCCTTTTAAGTTCCAGTTGACTGAAATGTAAACGTTTTAAGTTGCTTTTCAAAATAAATAAGTAAATAAATCAGAAGCCCTCCTGTAAAGTTTTTCTCCAGCTTGACATCTCCTTGGAGAAGAGCAGGACGGACACTGAGCACGGGGCAGGGCCCAAGGAGGACTCCAACCCGCCCGCTCCACACCTCCAGCAAAACCGGGGCACGGGGCTAGGACGGCGCATGGAAAACTTCCACCAAAAAGGAATGAGCCTGAGCAAGATGCGAGCACAACCGGAGGAGGACAGGCGGGAACAGCAGTTGGAGCTCAACCTCCGTTCCAGCAGCTCTTGCCAACGACTGCTCGAGCTAATAAGGAACAGTCCCCCTGCGCATGCCACGTGCAGCGAGGCAGGACAGACACGCTCGTTCCCGCCGCTAAGCAGCCGGGACTAGACGCTCGCCGCGGCCCCAGGAGCGACGTCCTGCACCAGCAGGTCCGCCACCTCCACCGCGGGGCAATATTCCTTGGCAAGGGACACCGCGGGCAATGCCACCCTGTGCCAAGGCTCCGTTCGCCGCCGCCCCGCGGCTGCCAGCGGTGCGGGGATCTGCCGGGCACCAGAGCGAGCGCTGGGCACGCGGTCGGGCACCAAGCTCCTCCGGGGCAGCTCGGCTCTCGCTGCATCTCCTCTCCGCGCACGAGGGGACTGCAGCGTTGCCAGAACTTCCAGCCAGCCGACAGGGAGGGGGCCCTGAGGTAACGGCGCGCATCGCCACTCCGTTTTCTCCTACGGGCCTGCCAGCATCGATCCCGGCCAACTAGCATCCCTCCCGTGGCAGATGGGGAAGCTGCTTTGCTGAGCCTGCCTCCCCAGGAGCCTCCTCCTCCTCCCGGGAGGCTGCTAAGGTGGCTGGCTCGGCCTGGGCGCAGTCGAAGGCGGCCATGACCCGAGTCCTCGTCTCGGTGCCACGCGGTCCCCACGCAGCTTCTCGGGTACTTGCCTCTCTCCGCGCCGCAGGGCAGCTCTCAGGGCAATTTTCAAGCAATCCAACACAAATGGCATTTGCAAACCTATTTCTTCACAACTTCTTCCTGCCCTGGAGCACCTTTTCCCTCTGCTCACCCTGCCGGGGTTCAGCAAAATGGGGGTGTTTTCTTTTTCTCTGGAAAAAGAGGAAAGAAAAACAAAAAAAAATCAGTGTTGCCAACCCTTGCAATTTTAGTCCCACAGTACTTGGTATTTTTCTTCCTCCCCCAGCTCTTGCTCCGATGTATTATGCAAAAATCTCAGATTTCATTTGAAGAATTAAAGAAGAAACGAGCAACCAATTTACAGTTCTCCAGGTTCTACAGAAAAGCTGAGAAACACAAACCCAGGGCACCCTTCTGTTTCCCGCAAACATAAAAAGCAAACACAGGGGGAAAATATTTATCACAACAATTTTACGGAGATGATTAAAAAAACTCATGTTTTTCATCCATTCTCATGACCTGAAGCACCCAGTTGATTTCTTTGAGCCCTGAGATGGGTTAAGTGAAGGGTCAGCTAATTCCATAGGTGCCACCTTTGCGCTGTTGACCAGATTTCAGTTCTCAGGACACTGACATGTAGGACGAGAGAAAGATGACATTTCCTTGGGGAAGGAGAAGCTCAAGGCCACACGTTGCTCAGCTCATCCACCCCAGTGCAGGACCACGAATGGTGGCACCAGCACATGCAGCAGGGGCAGTTACAGGAGCTCAAGGACAGCCTAAAGGTGCTTGGTCTTTCATCTCTGGAGCTCCCCCCTCACTATAGCTGCATTAGAGTGAACTCAACCCAGTGGCCCTCTATTTTCTTCTTTCCTGGGTCCACAGCCCAGACATAAGCAGTTGAAGGTCATCAGACCTGCAGAGACACTCATTTCACAACTGCTTTTCGGAGGCGCAGCTTAAAATCAGAGCTAGGAGACCTTACTCAGACTTACTTGCTGAATCAGAGCCTCAAGGGAATACCCAGGTCCTCTCCTTGCTGCAAGTCTCTACCAGCCTTTAAAGCCTAACAGAGTAAGACCAGGCCCCAGAAGTGATTTCTGAGCCTTCTTGGGAGCACCAACACGGTGCAATTCTCCATCAGGACCTTTTCATTTGAGCTCCTTCCTGCCCTGAGCACTCCACGTGCCTCTTTCACCCGTGGTGTGCACACCTCCCGCAGTGGCCGGAGCTGGCTGGACACGTGCCACCTGCCTATGGGCACTGTGCACAGCCCTTTTCGGGCACAGGCCATGGCCAGGTGCCTTCTCCAAGCTCTCCTGCCCAGTGCCCTTGCCTCCCAGAAGGGACCGTGTGGCACAGCCCGTGTCTGCCTTGCTTCCTGCCTGCCCTGGGGTGGCACGGGCAGCCGTGCTTTCAGGAATTCCCTCCCCAGCTATTCCTCCCGGGAAAGGCTCCTTGTGTAACTGCAGAGCCTGACGTCAGGGCCAGCCAGTTCAATTGTCCCCAGTTGTTATGAGCAGGGCTCAGTTTATACACCACACCTCGGCCATCAGGAAGCGAGGGGGCATAAATCTTGGCTGGAGGGGAAGGCGGCTTGCAGCACAGTGGGTTTTCCACGCTGCTCCAAGAGACAGACCCGAAGGGTTTTCCCTAGTGCCCTGGTACTCCAGTACAGGAAAGCCAGTGCCCACACAAGCCACGGGGCTTGCTGTGTTAAGCAGAGGGCGATTTGGGGAGGTTAAATCACAGGGTGTAAATACTGACCACAAGTCATACCCTAGAGGATGAGAGGTGCGGACGGCGCGTGCTGAGGAGAACATCAGCTGCCTTCTTCAGTGCACGAGTCGGGTGGTGAGATCTGCTGCTGACCCCAAGGACACGGGCCCTCCGCGCCTGCGGCGTCTCTCCTTTGCTCCATTAAGGAACATGCCAGGAAAGGCCATTTTGTTCCCTGCCTCAGGAACCTGTTACAGAGGGAGATGCACTCAGACTGGGAGAATAACTTGGGACCAGTTGTGGACTTTACTTCTGTCTTGTTTTGGCGTTTCCTTTAATATAAAACACAAGTCATCCAACCTGAAATTTTGTGGCTGCTGTTTATGTATGGAAAATATTTAACAGTTCAAGTCAGAAAACCCAAAATTCAGAAACTTAAGGGCAATCCAAAACTCCTAGGGTCTTCAAAATCAGACTAAAAATACCACGAGACCAGGCTCACTTGGACCAGATACTAATTTTCTACAGCAGCGTCAAAGAATTAAAGCTGTCCTAAAGCACCAGCTGGAAACCACCCTAACGTTTTCATATCATCTGCTCCCTGGTCCTCCTGTGCAGGCCATGCAGGGGTGGGCTGGGGGCCTTTCAGGGGCCCTTCTGTAATCCAGCAAACCTTGGCTGGTAGAACTGGCCCCAGAAAAGATTCCAGCTGGCTTAAGTTAGAGCAGCCACAGGGCTGCTCTAACTTAAACCACCTGCTGGTTCAGTCCTTGGCCGGCCCTAGGATCTGGGAGGTATAAGTGTGGCTGGGAGCCAGTTTTGCCTGTTCTCTTCCTCATCTGGGCTGATTATGAGTTGAAGGTCCAACCCAAATTTAAGCGATCTCTCTAGAAATGACCAAAGCATCAGAACGATACCTTTAAAATCTTGGCTCTATTTAGAATCTAGGAATGGGGATACCCACTCTTCAGTCCCACCTTCCTTACCCTCTTTTGTCACAGCGCTTGTAACCACGACATCCAGGGATTCACCAGGACAGGTTCTTTCCTGGCACAGTTGATCCCTTCTGTCCTGTTTTGACTTCCCAAGCAGCCTCTCTCCTGGAATCTGGCATCTCGGCATCTCTGTTCCTGCAGAGAACCAAGCAAACATAGGCCCAACAGACCTTTTTTTTTTTCTTTTTAAAGCATGAAGGGGGAAAAAAAAACAAACCAAAAAATCTTTCACTGAACATTTCCAGAGCTTTTGATTCTGGTTGGAGCTTTGGCCATAAGATCACAACCGATTTATGCAGCCCTGATTCACCCATGTACAGAGACACACGTAATCATGCGGGATGGTAGGAATTACCCTGATAATACAGCCTGAATTGTCCTGCCCTTGCCCTTCCTACTTGCCTTTCGCCCTGCAGCTAGCAAAGATAATGATTAACAGTGATATTAAACAGCAATTTGGGTTTTTTTTTTAACTTTTTTTCTTCCCAGAAAGTGGATAACATACTACAGTAGATAAATAAAGTCAGATGGATTTTTCTATCTTTAACATTTATTAAGAGCAGTGAAAAGGTCGGCATGGAGCTCCCAGCGTATGGGCTGAACTCCCTTTCCCCAGCCTTGAATGCAACAAGCAAGCAGATCCTTTAAGATGCAACTATCTTAAGCTCCCCTCCGATGGCTAAACTCTTAGTAATTCTAGGTTTTGGAGACGAACGTCAAAGCAGAGGGCTCTTCCCTTCATTATTCAAGTAAAGGCCCCATCAATATTATCTGTAATAAGAATCTGCTGTTGACATGGCTCACCCCGCAGTTGCCGTTGCAGGCGGGAGTCCCTGTCAATAGGATTAAAGGGAAGGAATGCCTTTGACAAGGCCACCGGCTGCTGATTCATTGCTGCCATCAGGCTGCCGCCAGGAAAAGGCACCAGGCACCACCAGTGGCTGCGCCAGGGCCGGCGGAGGCCAAACCAGGCCTGCCAGGTGCCCCGGGTGCTGATGGCCACCAAAGGCCACCAAGCTCTGGGGAGAAGGCAAGTCCTGCTGACTTGAGCGAGGGCTCCAGAGGACACGGGCACAGGGAAGGTTTGCAACTGGTCTGCAGCTCACGTCCTCCCACGCCGTCTTTAGCTGACAAGCTGGAACTTAGCTGACAGGGAGTTTTGGGACTGGATGAGTGAGCCCAAACTGAGCAGCTCAGGAATGACATCTACTGTAGGGCAGGGACAGAGCATTTCTCATCCTCTCCACCATCACCTGCGCTTCAGCCTTGGTTCGTAGACCATCATCTACACACTGAGAGGAAGAGGGGCCCACTGCCTGTGGCACCAGAGCTGATGTCTGCTGTTAGTGCTGGGCCGGCCCATGGGGAGCCCCAAGCTGGGGGCAGTGCAGCCCCAGGGGCAGCATCGGCAGCCACGAGACGTGAGGAGCAGCAGGAACCAGAGCGAGGGGCACCAGCAGCGCCGGCTCCGCACGGCCAGGACGCAGGCGGAGCGGCGTTCAGCTCCTGCAGCACCAGTGGGACCAGCAGCACCAGCAGGTACCCTCAGCTCCTGCAGCACCAGCAGGAATCCTCAGCCAGCAGGAACCCTGCAAGTGAAAGCCCTGAAGGGAAAGGAGCTCCAGGCTGCGAGTGCTGCAGGTTCCTGGTGGGCAGCTGGGCATGTCCAGTCTTGGACAGCTACAACCCACGGCTCCTTTCCACTCCGCTCCTTGTTTGATGCAACGCTCATGAGCTTGCACACCCTTGGCTCACTGTGCCCCAGCCACGCGGGCAGCAGGGGTGGAAGGACCAAGGAAGGGGCAATGCTGCCCTGACGCAGTCGCTTTTAAAGCCGCTGGTATCTGACACTGGCCTGGAAAACAGTGTTGCACCATAAAAACAAGAGAAAAAAACAGCCAGCTGCCCGGGAAAGCCATGGCCTGCTGACCTTGCACCTCTCTGTTCTTCAAGTGGAGCACGAGGGACACAGGAGCGCGCGTGCATGCACCCCCTCAGCTTTTCCAGTGACTAAGTCCCTGCCTAATTTGTTCTGTTCCTGTCCCCTCAGGTGCTGAGGCCAGGTCAGGAAGCAGGCAGCCTAGAGTAAATAGATTAGCTCTTTTTTAAATAAAACCTCTATTATTATCCTTAGGAAAAAAATAACAACCCTCATTTTCAGGAATTGTTACATTTAATTAGGCTGCAGGTTCCACTGGGCTCTGAAAACGGAGCCAAGAAAGCACGAATGTCAAAATATTCTGCCCGCGAGATGAAAAGCCCCGAGCCGGGCGTTCCAGTGAAAGGGAGCCCTGTCAACCAGCCTGTCAGCTCGGCTACAGATTTTTCAAACCTAATTAAAATGATCTTTAATTTTTTTTTTTCTGTTTTTAAAGAAAAAACATTTTTCATCTTTTTTTTCCCCCCCTTTTTTTTTTTTTGGTTTTTTATTCAGCCTGATTTCCTGCACTGAGCCAGCCAGGAGGAAAGTGAGATGGAGCCCCGCATGCCACACAGGCATGCAGTGGTGCAGAACAGGAGGGATGGGGACTGCTGAGATGGAAAGGGCTTCGCTGCAGCCGACCACGCAGCCGCTGTTTACTCACATGTGGAATCAGCCCCGGCAGGAAGAGCGAGGGACCAAGTTCTGTCACTGCCTGTTTCCTGCCGTGCTCAGGGGGAACGGGACCTTTTAGGCTCTCTGTAAATAAACAGGCATGCATCAAAGGAACACCTGACCGTTGCACCCATTTTCAGCAAAACGAGAACGACTCCCAAGCACTTGAGTTTTTGGCTGGCAGCTCAGACCTAAAGGGCCTTGACTGCCCTGGGATTAGTAGCGGTGCTGATACTTTGGATCCTGCATGAGAGGCCAGTTTGAAAATCCTGAAATGGGAGCTTTATGGGAGAACTTCAGCCTCCAATGCATTTTGCTCTATGTCCTGCTTTCAGCGGGCCCAACCCCTCTCATTCTCTGTAGCCAGGTTAATATTTATTTTATAAAAAAGGTAAACTTAGTTTGATGGATTGATCTTGTGGAAATGCTCTGGAACAACATGGAAGGCTGCTAAGAGAGAGCCTGCAGCACAGGGGAAAGCAAATTGTTAGAACTATTTAACCCAAATGATTAAAATTGGCACAAACTGGGATAAAGAGAGATTTAAAATACAAAACTTCAATGTTGAAGAAGGCATTGGAGCAATAGGCATACACATATATACAGGTAACATCTCCCCTACCATCTTCCACTCCCCGAGTATCTTCAAGAAATGTATTTACTTCCTGAAATAACCATTTTTTAGTTCATTTTCCTAGAGAAACAAATCTTTTGTGATCGCGCTGTGGGTGTGTCTGTCTTTCTGTCCCTAACAAAACTTCTGAACTCACTGGCCAATTTCAGCCAAGTTTGCCAGAAGGGCAGAGTCCTTAAAGAAACTTAAAGGAAATCCAGTACATGTCAGCCTGGTGCCAGGCAGGCGAGAAAGCCAAGTGCCTGAGGAGCAAAAGGCTGCAGCAGGCAGGCTCTGGATACCAAACACCAGAGCATCCAACCTGGGGCTGTCTCGTGTGGTTCCCTGCAGGAAGCCCAACCTCACTGAATTACCCCAACTAAGCACAGCTTAGGAACACCAGTATCAGAGCTGCTCTGTGCCCTCATGCTTAACACATGACTGTTTCTGAGAAAGGGCAATAAAAGGACAATGCAGAGTAGGGTTGGGAAGGGAATTAGTCCCACTCAGGTAGAAGCAGTTGTCTGCTGTCATAGGGCAGCAGCAGTGGCACCAGAACCCTGCTCTCCTGCAGGCCAAGCTAGCACTCAACCCCTTTGAAGCAATAAATGGCTGCAAGACCAGCAGCAGGGTTGGACTGCACTCTGCTTTGTGCATTAGCAGAGAATGCTCCAGGTCCAGCTGCGGAGTCTTTATTGCCGCTTGGGTGAGGAGAACTGGAGGCAGAGAGAGCCCAGCTACCGTGGGAGTCACAACTTGTAAACTTTGACCTGGGATCAGCCAGAGGGAAGAACTCTCCCACAAGGGCAGTCTCCTTCAGCATCAATTTTCAGCCCAGACTTGCACTTTAAAAACATATCGAGAAGCTCTGCTGCAGATGCTTCTTTCTCATACAAGCTTGCAGAGATGCTCCTAGCTGGGGTGAAAGCTCAGAGCTGACCTTGACTTGGGAGCTGCCGTATTGCTGCTGCGCTTGGGCCCAGCAGGAAGGAAGGTTGGGGCAGCACTGGCAGGTGAACTGACAGCACTGCCAGGGCCGCTGGGTGCAAAGCACATGGACAGCTTCCAGTTAGGAGAACGTCTCTTTCTCCAAGCTGTGGAGGAGAACAGAGAGCTCTGCACAAATGTACTAGATTTTTAAAAAAATAAGGGTTTGGGTATAACAATGAGCTCCTGCTTTCCGAGCCAATTAAACAGTCAGGTAGGAAAGAAAAAAGCACTTGGGACACTTCAAAAAACGGTTCTCAGAGGCAGCAATACTGCTCCCACATGTCCTTGGCATTTAAGTTTGTGGAGCCCCTCAAAATATCCCAAGGATCCATGCTGCTGAGAGGTCCTGGCTCTTCCCTTTTCCTTCTTGTCAACTCTCCCAGCTATGTCCTGGAAAATACCTTCTCATCTGTTTAAAAAATATATAAAATAAAGCATCTCCTGGAGCAACAAAGCACCTCAGCTGGGGCGGACGGGAGGCTGTTAGGTTTTACCCTGTGATTGCTCAGGAAAAGTTCACCTGTGTGACCTTCAGCCAGGCAAGATGACGCACCCCACGAGAAAGATGAAATGGGGAATTGCGCAAAAGCCTGAAGGAAAGGAATGGGCCGGTGGGTTTGGCCTCCTGGTGACCAAGCTGCTGGGGCAGGGTCTTGCGTGCCTGGCAGTCATGTCCGTAGGGGAAGAGATGGAGCTCTGGGTTTCAGCACCCTGTGACTGGCTGTCCAGGGAGTAATTTAGCAGAGGGAGAGCAGATAATTTCCTGTTTGACTGGTCTGTTTGAAGGGCCTTTCCCCTCCAGGGTGCTGGAGCGAGGCAGCCAACCCTGGAGCGGAGGCAGGTCTCCCTGGAAGGCCCGCAGGAAAGCATGCTCCCTCCTTTTATAGGAGCCTCGGTTTCCCCGCGCTGCCGTCACCGCTGGGGTGACTAGCACCAGAAGACATTTCAGGCTCTCCCCTGCAGAGGGTAAAAAGTCAAAAGGGTATTAAGCTGTCAGATCAGGGCAATTTATGTACATAAACAGAGTCCTGTTTTGCTGATTTACACCCTGATAGCACATGGCCCACAGGTAACGAACACAGCACATCACCACATCTGCCAGTGGAAGCAGTTTGGATTGACTGATCCATAAAACTGCAAGGCCTGAAGTTATCTGACTTCACATCTACATATACACACGCAAACAGCCACGGCCAACAAGTGCTCATGGAATAACATGATATAAGCAATAAACGCTTTCCCCCAGCAAAAGTTAGGGGAGAGATTAGATAAGGCGGCTAAAACAAACTTTAACCACCATGGTGGGAGCTCAGCTGGCCTGTCCTTTTACTCAGTTAAATAAGCCGTGGCACTGGAGGGAACCTGCACCCCGGGGACTGCCGCTGCTGTGCTGGTGCCCTGCGCTCACCGCTTACTGGGCCCAGGCCCCAGCTGGCCCAAGTTGCCCTGGCTCACCTTCCCCAAGGCGAAACGCTGCTGCCCTCATCTTTACGGGACACGGAGGCCTTCCCGCCGAGTTCACGGTCCAGTTCAAACTTGCCTTCCCTGGGAAGAGCCCCAGCCCTTCTGCTTCCAGAGCCGCTCCTGCTCTGGAGGCCACTGGCCTGGAAATGCCCACGAGGGTGCGGAGCAGGGAGGGACGTCCAGAAGGTGAAGGGACGTCCAGAAGGTGAAGGGACGTCCAGAGGGGATGTCCAGAGGTTTGCTGACTCTGCTATGGCACCAGCCTGCTGAAATGCACCCATCACCAACGGAGAAGACATTAACTTGTGCTTGTCAAGGCCATCAAGCTGGGGATCTCTGTTCCCAACCACACCAACACTGATTCTGAAGGGTGTGTGGATTTGGAGGGACAGGCTGTGAGGGGCAAGGCCCCCTTACAGGGGGTTAATCAGAGGATGGGGCTGTAAAAAGACTCTTCATTTTGCTCCTCATCGCTCTCCCGACGTGGTGCAATGACGGTTCCTGGGTCACGAGGCCTGGCGAACACCAGCTCCCTCCCATTTTGCCACTGAAGACCAGGGCTCAATTGCCCCAGAAACCACCATTCTTCCCCCTCTTCCCACTTCAATGACACCACAAAAATAAGTAACATGCCCCCCTCCAGACTCCTGGTGCCCAAGGCTGGGACGGCACAAAGCAAAGGCTGGTGCTCGCCCGCAGCGTAGGCTACAGGGCAGTGTTTGCCTCCCAGCTTAGCAGTTCATGCCTTCACATCGTCGTGCCACAGAGGGGATGTAAGCAGCCGCTACGTTCCCATTCCACCCAACAAACCCTAGTGTCAACTGCATGCTTTGGGCAAAAATAACAATTGGAAAAAATAATTGCATTTATCATGTTGGCGACTCGGTCGGCTACATAAGAATGTTACATAGCAAAACCGCAGAGTTCAGCTTATTTCCACCCAGGCAGCAGAACAATGACTGGCAGGAATTCCCTGACATTAGGCGCTCGTGTTTAACTCGAGCAATTCTTTCTGCAGCATCTTCAGTCCGCCAACCTGGGATGCCGCAGAAGGCGCCAGCCAGCAGGTGACCCTGGAAGCCAGTGGAGACGCTGCTGGCTGGGGAACAACTTCCAACGATGCCTAAGCAAGCAGCAATAACCACGACTGAATTATGCTCAACTATTTTGTCAGCAGAGGCTCAGAAAGATGCAGGATTCAACCCTGCAAATGACGACATGATTCACAGGAAATTAAACTTCCCATGCTGCAGACAGCAGTGATGGGTGACACATTATTGAAGAGGCAAATGATGGCTCTTCTAATGTCACTGTGGGCCACATTGATAGGTGAACTGCAGCTGTGTCTCTTGCAATGACTTGCCACCCTACACAGCACTCTAAGATGTTATTTCAGCTTAGACTTGCCTTCTTCGCTTAACTTGGTATCTCTGCTCATGTGTAACCTGGCTATTACACTCTCACACAGTTTTGTTGCATAATTTGGCTCATTAGGACATTATAAACAACTGTGTTTAACCTGCTTTGCTGATGTGTTAAGGGATTTAAGTGCACGGGGCAAGACCCCCTTGTATGTCCCCCTGACTACTGGGATTTTTGATATTGACTTTATGTGAGCAAGACTTCAGCTTTTACTTACATGTGTGCATCAGTCTCCAACGCAGCCAGGCCACTTAGTGATGTTATTTTCATCCCACTGAGATGCTGGCCGCACCGCAGCCTGCTAGACAGAAAGGCCTAACATCTGCTCTCTACAAGCTTGCAAAATCCGACCAGCCCCATCAACGTTGTTCCAATGGCTTAGCACACTGGGTCACTTGGAACTTTGTCACCCTAACAAAACTTTCCTGGCTCTTTTCACAACCGTCCAAAGTATCCGTGTTTGCAAATCACTGGGGCAGCACTGGGATGTACTGCAGCCTCTCTTATGCCCTTTCTACCCCCCAAAATCCCCCATAGCCATAACACAATGCAGGAAACATCCACTCCTATGCCAACAACCTCAAGGACCCTCAAAATCCTGCTTCTTAGGGTCCCTCTCCTCTAAGTGTGGCCTGTATTCTTTGTCCCCTGCATTCACTTGCATCCCCACACTTGTTTGCTCGAGGCTGGCTCCCCAAGTCATCTGTGTTCCTTTCTATCAATGACCTCTCCTCTTCATTATTTACCGCTTCCTGGCTCATTGCACCACCAGCAGACTACATCAGTGGCGATTTTACATTTTCTTCCATGTCATTGATGAAGATATTAAATGCAAGAATACTGGAGGGACTTTGCTACAAACACAGCTGGCGGATGATTTACAGTTGCATTTGGAGACCTGTCAGAGTGCCAGGTTTTAATCCATTTAATGCACACCCTCTTGATTTTATACTGCTCTAGATCCTTAATCAAAATGTCATATGGCACCAAGTCAAATGTCTTACAGAAGTCTTCTGCACTACTATCACTTTTATCAGCTAAACTAGAGACATCACATTCTATTTTCCATGAACTCATGCTGATTGGCATTAATTGCAATTTTCCTCATTTAACTGCTCATGGACTCCCACAAACAAGGATTAACTTGTACCACCCAGCACACCCCTGCACAGAGCACCCTCATGATTCATTGCGGGCCACCGGCACACACATATTTTGAGATCAGCGATCCTGGAAAACCCAGAGTTTGTCCTGGGCACAAAGTTGGCTGTGGTCTGAAAGGGGGAAGTCCTGGGAACACTGCAGTGGTCACGGTCCTGCTGACCATTTTGCCTCCTTCCAGAGCTCTGGTAGCTGCTCCTGTCTCTACCATTACAAAGGGAAGTGCACACAGCGAAACCAGGCATCACTTACCAATGAGTCAGCGTTGAGGTCCACACGGCAGTAATTTCCTCAAGAAAATCTTAAAAACGGTCTATGGAATCTTAGGAGAGCAGATGACACAAAATGTTTATGCCATTGTAATGAGGCCAAAGCTGTTTATTCAGCATATAGATGAGACTGAAGCATGCTTCTAGCAATAGCACAGTGGCTGTTATCCTGCTATCACAGTTGTTTTGTTTTGTTCCTTGAAGGCTGGAAGCAATTCATTAACTTATAACCGATTCCATGTCTTGGTTCTCTTGACTCTCCAAGCAAAATTTAGAGAGCAGTCCCACTGCACCTAGCTCTAACCTCAATAGCCTTCAGTTTTTCCTTTTCTTTCTTAATTTGCAAATTACAGTCTGAGAGTCCCAAATGGAAGTGGTTTTTCATCCAGGAACTACTCTGAATGGGAATATAATTTTGCTTTAGACAAATCCAAAACATGCTGGTTTTCATTTTGAGGTTGTTAGTATTTTTCAATAATTTGGGGCAGAACAAAGTGTTTCTTTTAACTCACAACTATTTAGAGGGGGGAGGTACTTGGTACTTTCTTTTTTACGATTTAAATAAAACTAAAGGAAATATCCAGAAAAAAAAAGTTTCACATTTTGTGGGTAAAGGACTGGAAATCTAAGGCAAGGTGCTTTCAATGTAATATTAAGATAACGTCACAAAACCTTTCAATGTCACTAAAACTGCATTTGAGGATTTGCCCACAGTGTTTACCTGGGGAGCTTCCAACATCTCCGGTCCCGCAGAATTACGGCCGGACTTCACGTGCAGCCCCTCCTTGCTCGCGTGCATTCTGCATTCTTCAGCACACTTAGGAACAAGGAGAACACACAGCGACATTTAGCAAATCCACCTTGAAATCACTAGCCAATGACACTGGTGTCACACAAAACCAAAGCCAAACCCAAAGACTGAAGACTCTTTGTCTTACAATCAGATGCTTACAGCACAGATGAAAACCCCTCATTATTACCATAAAAATAATTCCCATGTACTATTGGGATGAAATACATGTATCTACGGTAACTTCCTACAAAGCCCTTCCAAATTCTAGTGGTCTTATATGTGCAAGCATCAAGAGCAGAGGAGGGTGGCAGGTGTAAGACTGGATCTCCCCAGATCAGACCTTTCTCCATGACTCCCCTCCACCTTTACCTGCTAGTTCCACACTGAAGGCAAACATCACTGTGCTGGATGGGAGGGCTGCATTTCTGCTCAATGCTGAGTGCACAAGGACCGTTCCGCACCCCTGCGAACGGCACAGTGGGTTTCAGCCAAAAGAGAATCTCCGGCCCTACATTTTTCATCCTTCCTCTGATTAAGGCCAAAACTTGGCAGAACATGCTGGAAAACACAAAGGATATTGTAATGTCAGGGTTAATGGCTCTGCTGCTGAAAACTTTGCAGAGCCTTTGACTTATCTCATTAGCGAGCTGGAGAGCTGCTCAGACATCAGCAGTTACCTATGCATTTGAAACCATCTCCAGCATCAATATATCTCACTAAACATGCCCTCACTGCAACCCAAGCGCCTGCAAGGGTGCTAATCCCTGGACAACATTCACTTGATTAAATTATTTTTGAAAGATGATGCAGCTAATGCTCCTTATTCCAGAGAATCCTGCATTGTTTTCCTTGTAAATTGCTCCTCCAAAAGGATGAAAGCTACAGCTTCTCACTTTCCACTCCAAACCCAGGCCTGGCTGCTGGCGCCGCTGCCTGCAAGCTTCCTCAGGAACACCGCTCCTGCCCACAAGAAAAAGTGACACGAGTTTGGTGAGTCACAGCCCCGTCCACAACCACGGCAGGGGCTGCTGCTACCGGTAGGTGTGACAGTTTGGGGGCTGCGTCTAATTATGAATTCCTCTTTGTTCTGTGAATAGCATTTCTGACTGTAACCCTCGGTGTGGATTAGAACTTCCCTTTTGCAGCCGAGAGCAGGCGGTGTCTGGGGAGCAGAAAGGAGGCCATGGAGGAGTCAGCAGCATTGAAGGGCTCTGCTGGCAGAACAATGGGCTTGCTCCAGGCACAGCTACTGACTTTTAACAGCTCTTTGCCAGTAACCCCATACGGGATTGCATCATGGAAAATCCTAGTGGAAAGCCAGGAACAAAGGAAAGATGTCAGGCTGCTTTTGAAAGGGACGAGTTCTCTGAGCAGAGGAAGCCCTTTCATTGCCAGCAAGAGGAACCTGGACTCCCTTAAAGACTGGAGGCAAGTCCAGGGACACGCAGCAGACGGAGAGCCCAGCAAAGGGCAGTGCTCAGGAGGCTGCTCTGCAACACTCGTGCATTGTCTATGGGTGAAGTGTGTGTGTCTGCGCGGAAAAAATTCCTATGCAGGCGCTGCATCCCTTTATTGAATTGTGCCACGGTCCCCAAAGAGCCCAGGGTGCCCATCAGGACAGACAAGGCAACAATGCCCATAAGCTACTCAGCTCTCCTCTCGGGTCCCAGAAACGGAGCCAGACAAGAAACGCGTCCCGCGGAGCCAGGGCTGGGCACACTGGCTGGAGCCTGTCCAGGCCTGGCTAGCTGGAAAGGCCCCAGGACTGGTTTTAAATGGCATGTGACACTGTCCTCAAGGCAGAACGCAGGCCGAGCTGTGGCAGTAGGTTTTGATCAGTAGAGGCTCTGCTCCTCAAGCAAAGTGGAAGGTGGAAATAGAGCTACTGCTATATTTCTACAGAAGGGTTCCAAATTGGAATCAATATCCTCTCTCAAACCCAGTGAGGAAGCTTGCTGGGTTTCAGAAAAGCATCACTATTGCTGCAAGCCTGGAAGAGAAGAGCCAAGAGCACTGCCAAGCTGCAGGAAAGCTCACAAGGAGAGCCCAGCAAGGGCACCCTGCACTGCCCACCCTGCAGCATCCACGCGTGCCGCTTCGTGGGCAGGATGCCCGGGGAGGGATGGACGACTTCAGCTCAGAGTGGTATCGGCCTTGCAAAGACAGACCTGCTTCGTGCCTGGTTTTCTCATCCTGAACTGTTCCCCCTGCCTTTACCACTCCAGGAGATTACATGGAAATAGAGTGCAGAGCAGGTGTTCCAGGGACTCTGCTTTGCTACAGCCGTGCTGCTTCTGTCAGGGAACAGTTTCCTACTGGCAATGTGAGGACAACCACGCAAGTGATCTCACAGGTAGGGCACTTAGGTCCTGTGCACAGAGAGGAGGCAGCAGAGTTTTCCAGGTTTGTTTACAGCCTAACACACTGGCACTTCTCATCAGCTGTATGGGAAACAGCTAGAAGATTTTTTGGCAATAAAGCTAGCCATTGACTTGCTCACTTGAAAGACTGATGCCAAGGAACAGCAGAGCAGAGCAAGAGAGCTGGCCTGGAACCAAGGGATTTTGCACAGCTCATTTTGCATTCATTGCCCTTCGTCCAGGGGTCTTAAGTGTTGTCAGTCCTAGGGCATGAGCGAGGAACTGGGCTGCAAAATGAGATCTTCCCTATTTGCATAGAAGCCTCTCTGCATTTCCCTTCTACTTCATCCTTGGCCAAACGATTCGGAATTTGGACAGGGAACCCCTCCAAAGCTGCAGTGCCCCCACACTTTGGAGCATTACTGGGCTGGCTGGGGCCGGCCGCGCTCGGGGAGCTCCGCTGTACCTGCAGCAACTGGCCAGCTCCCGCAGCCCCTGGCTGGCAGCGCCTCGCTGCAGCTCCTGTTGTGGAGGGGCATCATCACACGGGCACGTTCTGCTGCCGCTGCTGCCGGCCGGAGCTGCGCTCCGCTCCGCTCCGCACGCGTTATGCAATGCGTTATAAAGACCTGAAAGTGCAGCTCGCTCGCAGGAGCCACAGGAGCCCAGCACCACTGGACATCTCAATCAGCCCCTCACCGTGGTCTCCGAAGATGCCACGTCCAGAGGAGGAGTCCACGCTGGTGCTGCCGGTGCCACACACGGTGCTCGGGGACGCTCCTGCCCCGCAGGAAGCAACGCAGGGCCAAAGCGGCCGCCTATCGTGATGGATGCCACGGCTGACAGCGGGCTGGCAACGCTGCCGCACGCACAGTACCGTGCCACTGCGTGGGATTGTGCCTATTTAGATTTGCTAGTGTGGACTATAAGCAAAAAATAATAGTTTTTCATGCCCAAAGTAACCCCCACAAGGAACTGGAAAAGAGTGACCCCAGTGTCAGCGTGAACCAGAGCCTTCTCCTCCGCAGCAGATCCATTCCAGGCTCGGGGGAGGTGGGTACACACCTCAGGAACTTCTTTTTTTCCAACTCTCCATTCAAATAAATGGTTCAAATTTGTTCGGTCCTTATTCACACGCCTTTTATGTTTGCTTTACCAATAATATTCTAACAAAGGCATTTACTGTTAGGAACATTTACAGAAATGGCAAATAATAGAGACCTCATAAACACAGTGATTCAGACGAGAATCTGGTTCTGAAAGTCACGTACTAGTATTTAAGAGAAGAAACAATGCCGTGTGAACAGGCACCCAAGCCAAAGTCACCAGCACAGCTGAGATTTCAAACATTCAGTAGCAACGGGTTCATTATCAAGATATATTGCTTGAATTATTTCTAGATGTTATTTAGAGAATTATTTCAAATAATTAATATATGTAAGAAAATTACGGGCTCTGAACAGAAGAATTAAACTTGTCACATTAGAGCTGAATAAATGCCCTGCAACTATTCACTGCCCTGCTTTTGGATACACTAATTGCAGCAGATCCAATCTTTAACCCCAATGGGGCTGAAGGAAATGTTCTCTCTGCGGCTCTGCTACGTGTCTGGGGATACAACAGTCCGCAGGGACTCCACTCCTTTCTCTGCAGGGGGACTACAGCCTTATCTCCTGGGCTCTCCATTGTGTTTCATAAAGGAGAATCACAGTTTCACCTTTCATTTACCCCAGTGTAATTCCTGTGGTCTTCAGTGGAGCTGTTTTTACACCTG